>JAPFBE010000173.1:0-97188 GCA_034336665.1 Luscinia megarhynchos | reverse complement strand
CTTCGGGTTTTTGGGGGTTCAGAGTTTTGGGGGATTCAGGATTTTGGAGCATTCAGGGTTTTTGGGGGTCTGGGATTTTTGGGGGTGTTTGTAATTTGAGGGGTTCAGCATTACTGGGGGTTCGGGATTTTGGGGGTTCGGGGGTTTAGGGGGCTCAGAGTTTTGGGGGATTCAGGATTTTGGAGCATTCAGGTTTTGGGGGTTTGGAATTTTGGGGGTTCAGGGATTTTTGGGGGTTCGGGATTTAGGGGGTTCACGTTTATTTGGGGGGTTCGAATTTTGGGGAGTTCAGGATTATTTGGGTTTGGGATTTTGGGTCATTCTGGGTTATTTGGGTGTTTGGGATATTGGGGGGTTTGTAATTTGAAGGGGTTCAGGGTTTTTGGGGGTTCAGGATTTTGGAGGTTCAGAGTTTTTGGAGGTTCTGGATTTGGGATTCGGGATTTTGGGGAGTTTGGGATTTTGGGGGGTTCGGGGTTATTGGAATTTTTGGGGGTTCAGGGTTACTGGGGAAGGGATTTTGGGACATTCAAGATTATTGAGAGGTTCAGGATTTTGGGGGTTCTGAGTTTTTGGAGGTTGAGATTTGGAGCTCAGGATTTTGGGGGGCTCGGGGGGTTCAGGGTTGAGTTCAAGATTTTTGGGAATTGGGGATTTTTGGGAGTTCAAGATTTTTGGGGGTTTGGGAATTTTGGGGGCTCAGGGTTATTTGGGGCTTCAGGATTTTAGGGGCTCAGGGTTATGTGGGTTCTGGATTTTAGGCCATTCAGAGTTGAGGATTTGGGGTTTTGGGGGTTCAGGGTTATTTGGGGGCTCAGGGTTCTTTGGGAGTTTGGGATTGTGAGGGTTCAGGATTTTTGGGGATTCTGATTTTTTGGAGGTTCGAGATTTTGGGTTCAGGATTTTGAGGGGTTTGGGATTTTGGGGGTTTGGGGTTATTGGGAGGTTGAGGGTTATTTGGGAGTTTGGAATTTTAGGGGTTCAGGATTTGGGGGGGTTCAGGCTTTTGGGGGTTGAGGGTTATTTGGGAGTTCAGGATTTTGGGGATTCAGGGTTATTTGAGGTTCAGGGTTATTTTGGAGGTTCAGGGTTATTTGAGTGTTCGGGATTTTGGGGTTCAAGATTTTGAGAATTCATGATTTTGGGAGTTCAGGATTTTGGGGGTTCAGGATTTTGGGGTTGGGGATTCCAGGGTTATTTGGGGTTTGGGATTTGGGGGATTCAGGATTTTTGGGGTTGTGGATTTTTGAGGGTTCAGGATTTTGGGGTTGGGGATTTTGGGGGTTCAGGGTTATTTGGGGGTTCCGGGGATTTGGGGGGGCTCAGGATTTTGGGAGTTCATTATTTTGGGGTTGGGGATTTTGGGGGCTCAGGATTTTTGGGGGTTCGGGGATTTGGGGGGCTCAGGATTTTGGGAGTTCAGGATTTTGGGGTTGGGGATTTTGGGGGTTCAGGGTTATTTGGGGTTGGGGGATTTGGGGGGGCTCAGGATTTTGGGAGTTCAGGATTTTTGGGGTTGGGGATTTTGGGGAGGTCAGGATTTTGGGGAGTTCGGGGATTTTGGGGGCTCAGGATTTTTGGGAGTTCGGGGATTTTGGGAGTTCAGGATTTTTGGGGGTTCGGGATTTTGGGGGCTCGGGATTTTGGGGGCTCGGAATTTTTGGGGTTGGGGATTTTTGGGGGCTCGGGATTTGGGGGGCTCAGGATTTTTGGGGGTTCGGGATTTTGGGAGTTCAGGATTTTGGGGTTGGGGATTTTGGGGGTTCGGGATTTGGGGGGCTCAGGATTTTGGGACTTCAGGATTTTGGGGGTTCGGGATTTTGGGGTTGGGGATTTTGGGAGTTCAGGATTTTGGGGGTTCGCCCCCCGAACTCCCCGCGCAGCCTCGTGGGGGCGCTCGCGGCGCCGCCTCCCCATTGGCCGCCGGCTCCACCAATGGGCGCGCGGGGGGGCGGGGCCTGCGCGGCGCGGGAACCGCGGCTCGGAGCCAGTCCCGGCCTGAGGGACAAACCCTCCGCGAGGAGAAAAACGCGCTCTCGTGAGGTAAAATTCACCTCTCCCTCAGGTAAAAACCCACTTTTCTGAGGTAAACCTTACCCCCTCAGATTAAAAAAACCCTTTCCGGAAGGAAAATTCCCTTAAGATGTGGCATCTTTCCTGAGATAAAACTCCAATTCTGTGAGGTAAAATCTACATTCCTGAGGTAAAAGTCCACTTTTCTGAGGTGAAAAAGCCTCTTCTTGAAGAGAACAATTTTTTTTCATGAGGTAAAACCTTCTTTAAGTGAGTTAAATTTTACATTTCTGAAGCAAAGTCTGCTGCCCCGAGGTGAAAAGTTCTTTCCTGTGGTAAAACTTTCCACGAGGTAAAACATGTCCCTTTTTTGAGGTAAACTTGTCATTTATGAGGTAGAATTCGCTTTTCCTGAGATAAAAACCCCCTTTCTGAGGTTCAATCCTTCCTAAAGAACACTGTGAGGTAAAACCCTCTTCAGTGAGTGAGGTACAGTTTCCATTTTCTGAGGTAAAGTCCTCCCTTCCTTAGGGGAGAAATTATTTTTCTTAAGGTAAAACCCTCTTCTGTGAGGTAACATTTCCTTTACTTGAGGAAAAATCCATTTTGTGATGTAAAACACTTTTCCCTGAGGTAGAATCCCCCTTTCTGGGGCGTAAAATGTTCTTTCATGAGGTAAAACCCTCTTCTATGAGGCAAAATTTACCTTTCCTTGTGTAAAAAACCCTTTTCTGAGGAAAATTCTCCTCCTTGAGGTGAAAAATGCTTTTTCCTGCAGTTAAACCCTATTTCTTGAGGTAAATTTTACTCTTCCTGAAGTAAAACATTCACCCCTTTCTTTAGATAAAACCCTTGGTTCTGAGGTAAAATTTATCTTTCCTGAGGTAAAATCCTCCTCTCTCAGGTAAAACGCCTCCTGTGAGGTAAAATTCACTTTTTCTCCGATTAAAAAAATAATTTTTCCTGAATTAAAACTCCACTTGGTGAGGTAAAATCCCCCTCTTTGTTAATATTCCTCTGTTTGCGGTGGAACTCCCTTGCTTGAGGTAAATTCTGCTTTTCTGGAGATAAATCCCTCCTTTTTGAGATAAAATCCCCATTTCTGAGGTGAAAATTCCTCTTTCATCAGGGAAACAAACCTTTGTAATGTAAAGTTTAGATTTTCTGAGGTGACAAAATCCTTTTTCCTGATGCAAAATCCGCTTTTTTAATTTTTTTTTATTTTTTTTTTGAGGGGAGAACACCTTTTCTTGGAGTAAAATCTCCTTCTTTTTTAGGCAAAACTTTTTATTAAAGGATTTTTTGAGGTAATTATCCCTTTCCAAGGGAGAATATTCCTTTTTGAGAACAATTCACCATCCCCAGGAGGTAAATGTCTCTTTTCCTGAGATAAAACTCTTTTTTTTTTTAACTCAGAAAATAAAAAAGCTTCCTTTTTGAGAAATCTCATTTTCTATTAAGAAATGTCCCTTTTCTTCAAATAAAAATTATTTTTGAGGATATTCCTTCCCGACTCCTTTCTGATGTGAATATACCTTTTCCAGTGAAAAAAACCCCACATTTTAAGAAAATCCTTTTTCCACCCTTTTAAAATTTTTCCTCTCTTTGAGGGAAAAAACTACTTTTGGTTTTTTTTAGGGAAGCATGCTTGTTTTGTTTTGTTTTCCTTGAAGAAAACCCTCTTTTTCTGAGTAAAAACTTTGCTTTTTTTGAGGTAAACATCCCTTTTCCTGAGGAGAATCTTCCTCTGAGCAGGAAATTTGAGGCAAATAATCTTTTTCTAGAGAAAAACACCTTTTTTTTTTTTAATGCAAATCACTCTGTTCTTAAAAAATCTCTTTTTTTTTTTTTTACACAACATTTTTCTAAATTGAAGCAAATCCCTTTTTTTTTTTTTTTTTAAGTGAAAACATCCTTTTTGAGGAAAAAGTGCTTGGTTTGGGGCTATGTGTGGTTTTGGGTGGGTTTTTAAGAAAACATTTTGAGGTAAATTCATCTTTTCCTGAGGAAAAAACTCCTTTTCTGATGATATTTCCCATCCCTGTCAGGGTTTATCTCTGTTCCAGACAAAAAGAAATTCCTTTTGAGGTGAACCCGTTCCTTTTTTCCTCCCTTTCCCTGAGGGAAACACGGTCCGATTATTTTGAAGGAAAACACACTTCTCGCTTTTGAGTAAAAACTTTCTATTTTTGAGCTAAACACCCCTTTTCCTGAGGGAAAAAAAACACTTTTCTTCAGGAAAAAACCCATCCCTGAGGCAAATATCCCTTTTCCAGAGGAAAACCCTCCTCGTGTGAGGAAAAAAATTTAAATATTTTTGATAAAAATCCCTTTTTTCCCTGAGGTAACATCTCCCCACACGGGGCCGGGTTCTAGATCTGGCCTGGCGAACCCGGGTTCTAGAGCGGGCCTTGTTGAGATGGGTTCTAGATCCGACTGTGGGGTATCGGGTTCTAGAGCTGGCCTCGTTGAGCCGGGTTTTAGAGCCAGCCTGGCGGTGCCGGGTTCTAGATCTGGCCTGGCAGGTCCAAGTTCTAAAGCCGGCCTCGTTGTGACTGGTTCTAGAGCCGGCCCGGCCACCCTCCCCCGTTGTGGGAGGTTCTAGATCTCCTGTGCCGGGTTCTAAATCGGGCATCGCTGAGCTGGGTTCTAGAGCCGGGCCGGACATGCCTGATTCTAGATCTGACCGGGCACTCCCTGTATTCTAGAGCCGGCCTCCTTGTGCCGGGTTCTAAAGGCAGCCTGGCGGTCCCGGGTTCTGGACCCTGCCTCGTGCCGGGTTCTAGAGCCGGGCTGTCCCCCCGCGTTGTGGCGGGCTCTAGACCCCGCCCCAGCCCATCTCGTCCGCCAGCTCCTCCTCGGCCGGCGGCCGCAGCGGCTCCTCGTCGCTGTAGACGGCGGCGGCGGGCGCGGGCGCGGGCGGGGCGCGCCGCCGCGTCAGCAGGTCGGCGGCCGCGCTCTCCATCTCGTCCATCGTCATGTCGCACGCGTCCGCGATCTCGCGCTTGGCCACGGCCACGAAACTTGGGGTCGCGGGCGAACAGCCCGAGCCCCTCCGAGATCAGCACCTGATTGGGGGCGGTGAGGGGGAGGCGCTGGTACCGGCACCGGGGGAGCGCCTGTGTCCCCGCCGTGTCCCTGCCCTTACTGAGTGCACCCACCAGGCTGTCGGCAGAGCCACGGGGTGTCCCCAGTGTCCCCACTCACAGCCTCCACCAGGCTGTCAGCTGAGCAGTGTCACCCGATGTCCCCCTCAATCCCCCCACTCACTGTCAGCTGAACAATGTCACCCCGTGTCCCCCCCCGTGTCCCCCAACTCATGTCCCCCACTCACAGCCTGCACCAGGCTGTCAGCAGCAAATGTCACGCCATGTCCCCCCACTCATGTCCCCGCTCACTGTCAGCCGAGCAATGTCATCCCGTGTTCCCCTCAAATCCCCCCTACTCATGTCCCCCCACCAGGCTGTTGGCCAAGCAATGTCACCTCAAGCCCCCTTCCATGTCCCCCCACCAGGCTGTCAGCCGAGCACTGTCACCCCATATCCCCCTCAAATCCCCCCCACTCATGTCCCCTACTCATGTCCCCCACCAGGCTGTTGGCCAAGCAAGGTCACCTCAAGTGCCCTTCCATGTCCCCCCCCACGTCCCCCACCAGGCTGTCAGCCGAAAGCACCGTCACCCCATATCCCCCCTCAAATCCCCCACTCACAGCCTGCACCAGGCTGTCAGCCAGAGCAATGTCACCCCATGTCCCCAAGTCCCCGCACTCATGTCCCCACTCACGGCCTCCACCAGGCTGTCGGCCGAGCCTCGGGCCAGCGCATCGCGGGGCCCGCAGGGCCGCAGGCGCAGCGGCGCGGGGGGGAACCAGCGGTTGAGGGGCGGCAGGCTGCCCCCCGGCCCCGCGGGCGGAGCGCCCTCCACCAGGATCAGCGGCGCGTACAGAACGTGCCCGCGGGCCGGGGCCGCCCAGGCCTGCGAGGAGCCGCCCAGGCGCCAGGTCTCGGAGCTGCCGTAGCCCTGGGGGCGGCAGGGGGTCAGTGCGGGGGTGACACTGTCACCGTGTCCCCCTGCCCGTCTGTCTGTCCCACCTCCGGCGGTACCTGCGGGCGGGCGGGGCCCGGCGGGCCCGACGGGTTGTAGGTGCCCGGGATGGGCTCGTCGTCGCAGCTACCCTGGCGCCGCAGGCACTGGATGGTGAACGAGGGCTTCCGGCCTGGGGGGCAGCGGGGAGGGTCAGCGCCCGGCCAGGGACCCTCCGGGAAACCAGGCAGGGTCAGGGCCCGGCCAGGGACCCTCGGGAAACCGGGCAGGGTCAGCCCCCGGCCAGGGACCCTCCGGGAAACCAGGCAGGGTCAGGGCCCGGCCTGGGACCCTCGGGAAACCGGGCAGGGTCAGCCCCCGGCCTGGGACCCTCCGGGAAACCAGGCAGGAGCCCTTTGGGCTACCGGGGCCCACCGGGCAGAGTGATCCCCGGCTCTAGAAGCCCTCCGGGGCACCTGGGGGCACGGGGAGGGGTCCCCCCACCTATCAAGGACCCTTCCCGGGCTATTGCCGGACACCACCCTCCCCATCGGCCACGGACTCTCCGGGGCACCACCGAGGCTCATCTCCTCTCGCCATCAGCCCCAGGGACCTTCCCGGGCTACCGGGGAACCGTCCCGGGCTACGGGGGAGCTCGGTCAGCGCTGCCGGGCGCGATCACGGAGGGTCTCACTGGAGGCCCCGGCCCCTCGCCAGCCCCCCGCCCCTTTCCCGGCCGTACCCGCAGGGGTGGGGGGCAGGAGCCGCCGCCGTTTCAGCTGCTGCCCCTCGCGAGCGCCGCTGCCGAGTGCGAAGTGCCGGGGGGGCAGCGGCAGCGACCCTCCCCGGGGCAGCTCCGCCTCCCAGCGCGGGGGTCCTGGGGCCCTGGGGGGAACAAAGGGGGTCAGCCGGGACAGGGGACACCCCCGGGACTGCCTCAGGGACACCGCCTTCCCCAGTTACCGGCACAGCCCCCGCCTTTCGGGGATGTCAGCCTGGCACGAGAACAGCGTCAGGTCTGACGGGACCCCCTCCCCAGCCGCAGGGACCCCTCCCCAGCCGCAGGGACCCCTCCAGATGCGGTTTTCCCCCCAGGGGCTCGGGGGTGGCGGTACCTGTCCCCGGCCCAGCGGTGCCGGGGCGGTGCCGAGCTCTCCAGCTCCTCGTCGTGGCTGACGTCCCCCGCGTCCCCTCCCGGCTCCTCCACCTCCTCGGCGGGGGCTTCCTCGTCCTGCTCCCCGCCCTCGGAGCGCCGCCTGCGCACAGAGCCGTGAGCAGCCCCCGTCCTCCCCGGGCAACCACCGCCCCGGGTCAGGGTGGACCCAGCCCCCGTACCTGCCGCCAGGGCGGGGGGCTCCCCCGTGGGAGGGGGGCGCGGGTTCCTCCCCCTCGGTGGGGGCGGGGCTGGGGGCGGGGGGCGGCTCCGAGAGCAGGGGGGAGCCGGGGGCGGAGCCGTACAGCGTCTCGGGGGCCTGCGGAGAGAGGCGGGGTCGGTGGGCGTGGCCACGGCACAGGTGTGGACAGTCGGTGTGGCCTTGGGGCAGGTGTGGCTATTTGGAGTGAGTTTGGGGCAGGTGGGGATGGTAGGCGTGGCCATGGGACAGATGTGGACATTCGGTGTGCCTTTGGGGCAGGTGTCCCGGTGGGCGTGGCCATGGGACAGGTGTGGACATTCGGTGTGCCTTTGGGGCAGGTGTGACTGCTAGACATGGCCATGGGACAGGTGTGGCTATTTGGAGTGACTTTGGGGCAGATGTGCCCGGTGGGCATGGCCAGGGTGGGACAAGTGTGGCCAGTGAGCATGGCCAAGGAACAGATGTGGCTATTTGGTCTGGATTTTTGGACAGGTGTGACCGGTGGGTGTGGCCATGTGACAGGTGCGGTGGGTGGGCGTGGCCACAGGATAGGTGTGGTCGGTGGGCGTGGCCATGATGCAGGTGTGCTGGGTGGGCATGGCGATGATGCAAGTGTGCTGGGTGGGCGTGGCCATGATGCAGGTGTGCTGGGTGGGCGTGGCTCACAGCGTAGGTGAGTGGCTCCTCCGCAGGGGCGTCCCCGCTCTCGTCCCCCTCCAGGTCACTCAGTGCCCGGCGCATCTCAGGGCCCAGCGCCTGCAGCGTCTGCAGCCCGGCCTGGGGGGACACAGGCAGGTCAGGGGGGGTCACCTGTGCCAGCCGGGCCCCCAGCCCCGCCCGGGGGTGTGGCACCTGCAGCGCGCACTCATTGCTGGGGCCCGCGCTGGCGCCCAGCATCCCCCGCTCCTTCCGCCGCCGGAACTTGCGGAAATAGTCCTGGATCAGGAAGGTGGCGTAGAACTTGCCGACGGTGACCTCCTCCTCTGGGGAGGGACACAGAGGGTCAGGGGACAGCTGGGGCTCCGAGGGGACCGGGAGGGGACACGGCCCTCACGCACCCTCGGGCGGGGGGATGACCTCGTCCAGCAGCTTCGGCTTCGTCCTCTTCCAGATCTTCTTCACCACGGCCCGCAGCTCCTTGTTGGCCACATCCAGGTTCCCTGCAGGGAGGAGGGGACACAGTGGGGGGACACACACCCCCTGCTGTCCCCTGTCACCCCCTGCTGTCCCCTGTCCTCCCCCAGACCCTCCCAGCTCCCAACCTTCTGTCTTGATCTTGAGGGAGGTGCGGACCAGAGCGAAGAGCGTGGCGTTGAAGGTGACGGTCCCGTCCGAGTTGAGGGGCATGTTCATGGCCACCAGGCGCTGGGCAGGGGACACGAGGGGGTGAATCAGGGTGGCTCCCCCCAGGAACACCCCAAGTCCCCCCAGAACCCCCCAGACCTTGCAGGCCACGCGGTGTGGGCAGAGCTTCCCAAAGCCCAGCGGGGGCTGGATGCGGCGCAGCAGCGTCACCACGTCCAGGTGCTTGATGCGGCCCCTGGGGAGGGGGACAGGGGGTCACGGTGCCCCGGACACCTGCCCCCCCCGGCTGGGGACAAGGGGACAGTCACACACTTGGCTGCGGGGTCGTACTCGGACCACACGCGCTTGAACTCGTCCAGGTGGTGCGGGCCCAGGATGGACCAGTCACGCGTCAGGTAATCGAAGTTGTCCATGATCACAGCCACGAACAGGTTGATGATCTGGGGGGGTCAAGGGGTGTCAGGATGCCCATGGGGGTCCTGAGGGGTGTGGGGCAGTGCCGTGGGGCAGTGCCGTGGGACAGGGCTGTGGGGTACGGCTGTGGGGCAGTGCCGTGGGGCAGGGCCTCGTGTCTCACCAGGAAGGCGCAGAGCATGAAGAAGCTGATGAAGTAGGCGATGGCGAAGTTGCTGCCGCAGGTGAATTCCTCCCCTGGGCCCGCGTCCGACTCCGGGTCGCAGCGCTTGCCCGGCAGGCTGGCCAGCATGATCTCCTGCCACGCCTCCCCCGTGGCACACCTGCACCCCACGGGACACAGCTGTACCCCTGGGGCACACCTGTACCCCCACGGCACACACCTGTACCCCTGAGACACACCTGTACCCCTATGAGACACACTTGCACCCCTGGGGCAGATCTGTTACCCCCCTTCAAGATTCACTGAGAGGAATCTCAGAAGTCCCATGGGGAGCCCAGAGCCCCCCAGGCCCCCGCAGACCCCCCAGAGCCCCCCAGGCCCCCACAGACCCCCCCCAGCCCCACCTGAAGAGCAGCAGCACGGCCTGGGGGAAGGTCTGGAAGTTGTTGTTGCGGTTGATCTGGGTCCCGTCCTGCAGCGCCACCTTCCCGAAGGTCTGGGGGGGACAGAGTGGGTCTGGGTGGGCAGAGGCTCACAGAACACCACCCCTGACACCCCCCAGGACCCCTCACACCCCCAGGACCCCTCACCTGCATCCCGATGACGGCGTAGATGAAGAAGATCATGGCGATGAGCAGAGCGACATAGGGCAGGGCCTGGGGACAGAGAGGGGGTGAGGGTGGCTGTCCCCCCTCCATGTCCCCTCTCCCCTGTGTCCCCCACCGCGTCCCCCCCATCCCACCTGGAAGGACTTGACGAAGGTCCAGAGCAGGGTGCGGATGCCCTCGCCCTTGGAGAGCAGCTTCACCAAGCGCATCACGCGGAAGAGCCGGAAAAACGTGATGGAGATGCGGGAGCTGTCCTCCGAGCTCTGCGGGGAGGGGGGGTCAGGGGCACCCCAAAAACCCTGCACAGCCCCCCCAGAAATCCCCCAGCTGGGGAAAACCCCCGTACCTCACCAACGTGCCCCCCGTTCTGTGACAGGCAGATGGGACCATGGAGATGATGGAGATGATGGAGATGATGGAGATGATGGAGACAGACAGATGGACATGAGGACATGGACAGGGGGACATCCAGACATCCAGGACCACCCCAAAACAGAAACCTCCCGAGCCAGGGCACAAGGAGGGTGACTCACGTTGACCTCGGTGACGGCGATGTCCACCACGCTGCCCACCACGATGAGGGCGTCGAAGGTGTTCCAGGCGTCACAGAAGTAATGCTGGGGGAGGGGAGGTGGTGAGGACCCCTGTGCTGTGACACCCTTTGTGTCACCCCCCTGTGACAGCCCCCCTTCCCTTGTGTCACTCCCCTGTGCCACCTCCCTGCCCTGCGACCACCCCCTTTATGTCACCCCTCAGTGTGACAGCTCCCCTTGTGTCACCCCCCACCCTGTGTCACCCCCCTGCCCTGCGTCACCCCCCAATGTGACAGCCCCCTGCCCTGTGTCACCCCCTGCCCTGTGTCACCCCCCAATGTGACAGCCCCCTGCCCTGTGTCACCACCCTCTGTGACCCCCCTCCCTCAATGTGACAGCCCCCTGTCCTGTGTCACCCCCCTGTGCCACATCCCTGTCCTATGTCACCTCCCTGCCCCGTGTCACCCCCAGTGCCACCCTCGGGCGCACCCGGGGTTTGAAGGCAATGATCTTGAGCACCATCTCCACGGTGAAGAGCCCCGTGAACACCATGTTCAGCAGGTCCATCACGTAGTTGAAGGGCTTGGACTGCTCGTAGTGCTGGGGGGGAACACGGGGGTCTGGCACTGTCCCCTGTGTGACCCCCGTGTCCCCCCAGGTGTCCCCCCACCTGCACGGCCAGCGCGATGGTGTTGAGCAGGATGAGGACGAACATGATGTACTCGAAGGCGGTGGAGTTGACCATGGCCCACACGCGGTACTGGGTGCGGTTCTTGGGGATGTAACGGCGCAGCGGCTGCGCCTTGAGCGCGTACTCCACACACTGCCGCTGGGGGGACAGGGACAGCGTGGGACACGGCCACACCCCGCCACCACTGCCGCTGGGGGGACAGGGACAGCGTGGAACACGGCCACACACTGCCGCTAGGGGGACAGGGACAGCGTGGGACACGGCCACACACTGCTGCTGGGGGGACAGGGACAGCGTGGGGACACGGCCACACACTGCTGCTGGGGGACAGGGACAGCATGGGGACAGCACGGGGACACTGCTACACACTGCCGCTGGGGGACAGGGACAGCGTGGGGACAGCAAGGGGACACTGCCACCCCACTGCCACACACTGCCGCTGGAGGACAGGGACAGCGTGGGACACGGCCACACCCTGCCACCACTGCCGCTGGGGGGACAGGGACAGCGTGGGACACGGCCACCCCACTGCCACCACTGCCACCCCACACACTACCACTATGGGGACAGCGTGGGGACACGGCCACCTTACTGCCACACACTGCCACCCCACACACTGCTGCTGCGGGGACAGCATGGGGACAGTGTGAGAACATGGCCACCCCTCTGTCACCCCACACACTGCCACTCTAGGAACAGTGTGGGGACACTGCAGAGCCAAGGGGACACTGCAGGACCATGGGGACACTGCAGAGCCATGGGGACACTACAGAGCCAAGGGGACACTGCAGGGCCAAGGGGACACCGCAGAGCCACAGGGACACCGCAGAGCCACAGGGACACGGCAGAGCCACAGGGACACGGCAGAGCCACAGGGACACGGCAGAGCCAAGGGGACACCGCAGAGCCACAGGGACACGGCAGAGCCAAGGGGACACGGCAGAGCCAAGGGGACACCGCAGAGCCAAGGGGACACTGCAGGACCATGGGGACACTGCAGAGCCACGGGGACACCACAGAGCCAAGGGGACACCGCAGAGCCCCACCCCGCGCCCCACACCTGGTTCTTGTCCAGCTCGCAGTTGCGGTACTCGCTCTCGCCCTGCGCGCGGAAGGTGATGATGACGAAGCCCACGAAGATGTTCATCATGAAGAAGGCGATGACGATGATGTAGACGATGAAGAAGATGGAGATCTCCACACGGTAGTTGTAGATGGGCCCTTGGTTCTCAGCATTGGCGTCGATGGCCTTGTACAGCAGCCTGGGGGGGGACACGGTGTTGGGGTGTCCCCAGGGGGTGGCAGTGTCCCCGTGCCCTGCCCCGGGACTCACGCGGGCCAGCCCTCGAAGGTGGACACGGTGAACAGCGCCATCATCCCCGCCAGAACGTTGTCGAAGTTGAAGTCGCTGTTGAGCCAGAGGCGCTCCCGCACCGAGGGGTGGGACACGTCCCCGTCCTTGTACACCAGGAATGTCCCCCTGGCACAGGGACATGGGGACAGTGAGGGTGAGACCCCACTGGGACACTGCCACCTCTGAGGGGTGGGACACGTCCCCGTCCTTGTACACCAGGAATGTCCCCCTGGCACAGGGACATGGGGACAGTGAGGGTGAGACCCCACTGGGACACTGCCACCACCGAGGGGTGGGACACGTCCCTGTCCTTGTACACCAGGAATGTCCCCCTGGCACAGGGACATGGGGACAGTGAGGGTGAGACCCCACTGGGACACTGCCACCTCTGAGGGGTGGGACACGTCCCCGTCCTTGTACACCAGGAATGTCCCCCTGGCACAGGGACATGGGGACAGCCAGGGTGAGACCCCACTGGGACACTGCCACCTCTGAGGGGTGGGACACGTCCCTGTCCTTGTACACCAGGAATGTCCCCCTGGCACAGGGACATGGGGACAGCCAGGGTGAGACCCCAACGGGACACTGCCATCTCTGAGGGGTGGGACACGTCCCCGTCCTTGTACACCAGGAATGTCCCCCTGGCACAGGGACATGGGGACAGTGAGGGTGAGACCCCACTGGGACACTGCCACCACCACTGAGGGGTGGGACATGTCCCCTATCCTTGTACACCAGGAATGTTCCCCTGGCACAGGGACATGGGGACAGTGAGGGTGAGACCCCACTGGGACACTGCCATCTCTGAGGGGTGGGACAGGTCCCTGTCCTTGTACACCAGGAATGTCCCCCTGGGGTGGGGACACGGGGACAGTGAAGGTCAGACCCCAAAGGGACACAGCCACCAGCAGGGGTGGGACACCATGGGGACCCCCTCAGGGGTGGGTGAGGGTCAGGATTTGAGGTGCAGGGTCAGTTGGGGGTGTGGGGTCATTTTTGGGGTGACACTCACTTGCACTCCCCTGGCGTGTGCTTGGCCTCGTCAGTGCAGCTGTAGAACTTGCCCTGGGGGGAGCGGGGGGTCAGGGGGACCCCCAGCCCCCGGGGTGGGGACACTGCAGGGGGGTGGGGACCCCTCAGGGGGGCGGGCACCCCCACCTTGAAGAGCTGCACCCCAATGCAGGCGAACATGAACTGCAGCAGCGTGGTGACGATCATGATGTTCCCGATGGTGCGGATGGCCACGAACACGCACTGCACCACGTGCTGGGGACAGGACAGGGACAGTGTCACCAGGGCACGGGGACAGGGACAGTGTCACCAGGGCACGGGGACAGGGACAGTGTCACCGGGGCTCAGGGACAGGGACAGGGTCACTAGGGCACGGGGACAGGGACAGTGTCACCGGGGCTCAGGGACAGGGACAGGGTCACTGGGGCACGGGGACAGGGACAGTGTCACCAGGGCACGGGGACAGGGACAGGGTCACTGGGGCACAGGGACAGGGACAGGGTCACTGGGGCACGGGGACAGGGACAATGTCACCAGGGCTCAGGGACAGGACAGTGTCACTGGAGCACGGGGACAGGGACAGTGTCACCAGGGCACAGGGACAGGGACAGTGTCACTGGGGCACAGGGACAGGACAGGGTCACTGGGGCATGGGGACGGGGATAGTGTCACTGGGGCACAGGGACAGGACAGTGTCACCAGGGCACGGGGGCAGGGACAGTGTCACCAGGGCACAGGGACAGGACAGTGTCACTGGGGCATGGGGACACCATGTGCTGTGGACAGGACAGGACAGGGACAGAACAGGACAGGGACAGTGTCACCAGGGCACAGGGGCAGGGACAAGGACTGGGACAGTGTCACCGTGGCATGGGGACAGGGACAGTGTCACCAGGGCATGGGGACAGGGACAGTGGGTCAGTGGGACATGGGAACAAGTGGGGCACTGAGGCCACTGTGTGTGGGGACACCTGTGACACGGCTGCCTTGGGACATTGGGGACACAGGGACAATGGGGACCCCCGTGCCACCAACAGCGTGGCATGCTGGGTGCTCCCAGTGCCACCAGTACAGTGTCCCTGCCCCCAGTGCTCCCAGTGTTCCCAGCGCTCCCAGTGCTCCCAGTGCCCCACCAGTACAGCGTCCCAGCCTCCAGCCCACTGTGCCCACTGCCCCCAGTGCCCTCTCCCATTGCTCCCAGTGCTCCCAGTTGCCCACCTTGAGGCCCTTGGCCCGGTTGATGGCTCGCAGTGGCCTCAGGACGCGCAGGACCCGCAGGATCTTCACCACCGAGATGGCGCTGGAGCTGCCAGGGGACACACCAGTGCTCCAGTAACGCCCCCAGTGCTCCCAGTAACACCTCCCAGTGCTCCCAGTAACCCTCAGTGCCTCCAGCAGAATTTCCACTGCTTTTTTCTGTCCCCAGCAACGGCCCCAGTGCCTCCAGTGATGTCCCTTTTACCCACCCAGTGCCCCCAGTGTTGAGCCTGGCCCCTCCCAGTGCCCCCGGCGGCGCTCCCAGTGCTCCCAGTTGCCCCCAGCTCACTGCATGCCGAAGGAGATGAGGGAGACGCCGACCACCAGCACGTCCAGGAGGTTGAACCAGTTTCGGAGGAAGGAGCCTTTGTGCAGGAAACCACCAAACACTGTCATCTGTGGGAGAGAGAGAGCCCGAGCTGGGGGCACCCCAAATCCTGGGGGCACCCCAAACCCCGGGAATCCCCTCCCAAACCCAGGAACCCTCCACCCCAAACCCCGGGAGCCCCTCAAACCCTGGGAACTCCTCCCAAAACGCTGGGAAGCCCCCAAACCCTGGGAACCCCCAAAAACCCTGGGGACACCTCAAAGGCCAGGAGGCCCCCACCCCAAACCCTGGGAATCCCCTCCCAAAACCTCAGGAACCCCCACAAACACTGTGAACCCCCAAAAACCTTGGGGATACCCCAAACCCTGGGGAGCCCCCTCCTAAAACCCTCGAAACACCCCCCAAACTCTGAAAACCCCCCAAAAACCCTCCAAACCCCAGGAACCCTGTCCCCAGATCCTGGGAACACCCAAAACCCATGAGAACCCCCCCAAACTCTGAGGAACCCCTCCCAAAACCCCTGGGAGCCTCCCCAAACCCTGTGAACCCCCCAAAAACCCTGGGGATACTCCCCAGACCTTGGGAGGCCCCCACCCCAAATCCTGGAAACACCTAAAAACCGCAGGAACCCCCTCTCAAAACCCTGGGAACCCCCGAAAACCCTGGGAACACCCCCAAATCCCATGAACCCCTCCCAAAACCCTGGGAACCCCCTCAACTCTGGGAACCCACACCCTCCCCCTAAACACTGAGAACCCCCCAAAACCCTGGGGATACCCCCAAACTCCAGGAAGCTCCCTCCCCCAAACCCTGGAGACCCCCCCCAAACCCTGTGAACCCCGAGCCCCCCGCACCTTGAGCAGGATCTCCACGGTGAAGATGGAGGTGAAGGCGTAGTCGAAGTAGCCCAGGATCTGGTGGGGGGGTGGGGAGGGGGCAACGGGGTGACCCCAACCCCCTCAACCCCCCCCGACACCCCCAACCTCATGGACCCCCCAAACACCCCCAGATTCTCCCCCCAGCCCCTCCTTTGCCCTTCCCACCCCCTCATTTCTGCCCCCGGCTCCGGGTGAGTGAATCCCGTGTCCCGCGACGGTTATGGGGTGAATGGCCCCACACTGCCCCAGTTCCCCCAGTCCCTCCCAGTTTACCCCAGTTCCCCAGTCCCTCCCAGTCCCGCCCAGTAGCCCACGTGGTTGCGGGGCGAGTGGGCCCGCACGGGATCCTCTGCGGCCAGGGAGATGCTGCTGAGGATGATGAAGACGAGGATGAGGTTGGTGAAGATGTGGTGGTTGATCAGGGCGTGGCACTTCACCCGCAGCCTGCGCCGGGCACACGTCAGCTCCCAGTGCTCCCAGTGCCCCCAGTTTGTGATTCCAGTCCCTGTGCTCCCCGTCCCCCAGTGCTGCCAGTCCCCCAATGCTCCCAGTGATCCCAGTGCCCCCAGTTTGTGACTCCAGTCCCAGTGCCCCCAGTTTGTGATTCCAGTCCCTGTGCTCCCCCAGTGCCCCCCCAGTCCCCAGTGCTCCCAGGCCCCCAGTTTGTCTCCCAGTCCGTGTTCCCAGTCCCCCAAATGCCCCCCAGCCTCCCAGTGCTCCCCACTGCCCCCAGCGCTCCCAGTGCCCCCCAGTGCTCCCAGTACCCCCAGCTTCTCCCAGTGCCCCCCCAGTGCTCCCCAGTGTCCCCAGTGCTCCCCAGTCCCCCAAATGCTCCCCAGCGTCCCCAGTGCTCCCAGTCCCCCAAATGCTCCCAGCGCTCCCAGTGCTCCCAGTGCCCCCAGTGTTCCCAGTGCCCCCAGTGCTCCCAGTACCCCCAGCCTCCCAGTGCCCCCAGTGCTCCCGCAGTCCCCCAAATGCTCCCAGCACTCCCAGCGCCCCCAGTGCTCCCAGTGCCCCCAGTGCTCCCTGTGTCCCCAGTGCCCCCAGTGCCCCCCAGTGCTCTCAGTCCCCCAAATGCTCCCAGCACTCCCCAGTGCCCCCCAGCGCTCCCAGCTCCCAGTGCCCCCCAGTGCTCCCAGCACTCCCAGTGCCCCCAGCGCTCCCAGTGCTCCCCAGTGCCCCCAATGCTCCCAGTGTCCCCAGTGCCACTCACGGGTTGGTGCTGCTCAGCACGAAGAAGGCGCTGCCCTCGGGGATCGGGGTCACCTTGGGTTTGGGGGCCTCCTCCAGGGACTCCAGCCGGGCCCTGCCCAGGCTGTCGCGCTCCCCCCCGGCCTCCTCGTCCCCTGCAGGGACCCCAGCCACTGTCACACCCCAGGGACCCCGTGTCCTGTCACTGTCACACCCCAGGGACCCGTGTCCATGTCACTGTCACACCCCAGGGACCCCATGTCACTCCCAGGGACCCCGTGTCCTGTCACTGTCACACCCCAGGGACCCCGTGTCACCTCCCCATGGACCCCTTGTCCGGTCACTGTCACACCCCCGGGCCCCTGCTGTTCATGGCCTGACACACCCCCTCCTTCCAGGGACCCCCACATCAGGGCACTGCCACCCCCAATGTCCCCGGTGTCCGGGCAGGTGACACTCACCCTCCTCCCCCTCTTCCTCCTCCTCCTCCTCTTCCTCCTGCGGCTGATCCCCCTCAACCTGGGGAGGGAGGGGGTGGGATGAGGGCTGTGCCCACTTGGGGGGCTGGGAGGGACCCCCAGGACCCCCTCAGGAACCCCACAGGACCCCCCCAGTCACCGCCACCCCCCCGGGACCCCCCCTCACCTTCACAGCCACGTCCTGGCTCTCCGTCCCTGCTTCCACCTCCCCCGCCTTGTCCCTGGAGAAAAGGGGGGCTCAGCCAGGGGGTCCCGGGGGTTGGGGGCCCTCTCAGCCACCCCCAAAAAGGACCCCAGGGCCCAGGCTCACTTTTTGTCCCCCCCCGAGTTGATGTTGTCACCGTCCGCCAGGTTGTCCACGGCGATGGCCAAGAAGACGTTGAGGAGGATGTCTGAGAGGAGGGAAGGGCTCACCAGTGCTCCCAGTATCCTCCCAGTATCCCCCGACGTCCTCCCAGTGCCCCCACTCCCCCTTCTCATTTCAAACCTCACTCTGTCCCACCCCAGTGCCCCCAGTTACCCTGTGCTCCATTCCCCAGTTCCCCAGCTCCCTGCTCCCAGTGCCCCCAGTGCTCTCAGTGCCCCCAGTGCTCCCAGTATCACCAGTGCCCCAGTGCTCTCAGTGCTCCAAGTGTTCCCAGTGCCCCCAGTCCTGCCAGTGGTCCCAGTGCCCTCAGTCCCTCCAAGTGCCCCCAGTGCTCCTTCTCATTTCAAACCTCACTCTGTCCCACCCCAGTGCCCCCAGTTACCCTGTGCTCCATTTCCAGTCTCTCCCAGTGCCTCCAGTCCCTCCCGGTGCTCCCAGTGCTGCCAGTGCCCCCACTGTTCCCCATAGTGTTCCCAGTGCCCCCAGTCCTCCCAGTGTTCCCAGTGGCCCCAGTCCCCCCAGTGCCTCCAGTCCCCCCAGTCCCTCCCAGTGCCCCTAGTCCCCTCCCAGTGCCCCCCAGTCCCCCCAGTGCCCCCAGTGCCCCCGCCTGCCCACGCACAGTTCCCACAGATGAAGAGGATGACGAAGTAGACACAGACGAGCATCCCGGGGAACACGGGCCCGCCGTAGGCCATGATCCCATCGTACATCACCGCGTTCCAGTCCTCCCCCGTCAGGATCTGGGCGAGTTGGGGGTCCCCAAACACCAGGGGCACCCCAAAACCTCAGTGCCACCCCCACCAGTGCTCCCAGTACACCGCTGCCTCCCAGTCCTGAGTGCACAGCAGCACCCCAGAGCGGCTACAGGGTGGTGATGGGATGGTTTGAGGGGGGCTCATGGGTTTTGGGGTCTCCCCGCAGGTTTAGGGGACCCACGAGATTCAAGATCCCCCACAGGTGTTGGGATGTCTCACAGCTTTTAGGGTCTCCCATGAGTTTGGGGTGTCCCACAAATTCCCCATAGTTTTGGGGTCTCATGACTTTAGGATCCCCTGTGCATTCTGGGGTCTCCCCACAACTTTCAGAGCCTCCCGGGGTTCTCAGGGCCGCGCTGCAGGCTTTGGGGTCCCCCTGAGGGGTGTCAGGCTCCCCCAGGTCCGGGGGTACCTGGAACACGGTGAGCAGCGCCTGCGGGAAGGTGTCGAAGGTGCTGCGCTTGGTCTGGGTCTCGTCGAAGCTGAAGCGGCCCCCGAAGAGCTGCATGCCCAGCAGGGCGAAGATGATGATGAAGAGGAAGAGCAGCAGCAGCAGGGAGGCGATGGATTTCATGGAGTTCAGCAGGGACCCCACCAGGTTACTCAGCGATGCCCAGTGCCTGCGGGACACGGGGGTTACTGGGAGCACTGGAAGCACTGGGAAGGGGCTGGTGCAGAGCAAACACCCAGCGCTGGGGGGTGTTGCAGTATTGGGGTGTCACCAGTTTGGGACATCACAGCATTAGGGCTGCTTTGGTGCTCGGGGTGCTGCGGGTTTGGGATGTTGTGGTGTTGGGATATTGGGGTGTCAGGGTATCGGGGTGTTGTGCTGTTGGGACATTGGGGTGTTGGGACATTGGAGAGACATTGGGGTGTCTCAGCGTTGGGGTGCCCCAGTGTTGGGGTGTCCCAGTGTTGGGGTGTCAGGACACGGCCTTGGGGTGTCCCGGTGTCAGGGTGTCCTGGTGTTGTGGCACTGGGGTGTCAGGACATGGCAGTTTCCCTGTGTTGGGGCGTTGTGGTGTAGGTGTGTCCCAGCTTTGGGACATTGGGGTGTCAGGACACAGCACTGGGGTGTGCTGGTGTCGGAGTGTCCTGATGTCGGGGTGTCCCGGTGTCGGGGCACTGGGGTGTCCAGGTGTTGGGGTGTCAGGACATGGCACTGGGGTGTCCCCCTGTTGCAGCACTGGGCTTTCAGGCCATGGCACTGTCCCGCTATCGGGGTGTCCCGAGTATTGAGATGTCCCCCTGTCACAGCACCGGGCTGTCATGCCATGGCACTGTCCCGCTGTCGGGGTGTCCCCTGTCACAGCACCCGGGCTGTCAGGCCATGGCACTGTCCCGCTGGTCCCTGTCGGGGTGTCCCACGGGGTGTCCGGTATTGGGGTGTCCCGCTGTCGGGGGTGTCCCGCTGTCGAGTGTCCATTGGGGTGTCCCGGTGTATCGGGTGTCCCGCTGTCGGGGTGTCCCTGTCGGGTGTCCCGGTATTGGGGTGTCCCCGTACCGGGGTGCCCCGCTCAGCGTGTCCCGCTGTCAGGGTCCACTGTCGAGTGTCCCGCTGTCGGGATGTCCCAATATCGGGGTGTCCCGGTATCGGGGTGCCCGCTGTCGAGGGTGTCCCGGTATCGCGGGTGCTGTCCGAGTGTCATGGCACGTGTCCCTGCTCGGGGGTCCCGGTATCAGGGGTGTCCCGGTATCGGGGGTGTCCCGCTGTCAGGGTGTCCCGCTGTCGGGGTGTCCCGGTATCGGGGTGTCCCGCTATCGGGGTGTCCCGCTATCGGGGTGTCCCGCTGTCGGGGTGCCCCGCTCTCGGGCTGTCCCGCTGTCGCGCTGCCGCTCACCGGGTGACCTTGAAGACGCGCAGCAGGCGCACGCAGCGCAGCACGGAGATGCCGAGCGGCTCCATGGCGCCGCGCTCCACCAGCGCGGTCTCCAGCACGCCCCCGCACACCACGAAACAGTCGAAGCGGTTGAAGAAGCTGGCGAAGTAGCACGAGGGGCCGAGCGCGTACAGCTTCAGCAGCATCTCGGCGCCGAACAGCGACAGCAGCGCCTTGTTGGCGTAGGCTGGGGGAGGGGACAGCGGGGAACAGCGGGGGGACAGCGGGGGAACAGCGGGGGTACAGCGTGGGGGATAGCGGGGGATAGCGGGAAACAGCGGGGGACAGCGGGGAACAGTGGGGGACAGCGAAGGGACAGCGGGGGGACAGCGTGGGGACAGCAGGGGGTACGGGGGACAGCGTGGGGACAGCGTGGGGGACAGCGAGGGGACACAGCCGAGTCACCCCCAGCGCCATGGAGGGCGCCGGGGGAACACCGAGAGCTCGGGGGGTGACGGGGGGCACCGCGGGATGTCAGGGGGTGTTAGGGGGGACTTGGGGAGTTTGGGGGGGCGCTGGGGGCTGTTGGGGGGACACTGGGGGGTGTTGGGTGGAGCTGAAGAGTTTGGGGGCACTGGGGGGTGTTGGGGGCGCTGGGAGGTGTCGGGGACACAACGTGGGGGTGTCGGGGGGCATTAAGAGGTGTCGGGGGGCACTGGAAAGTGTCGGGTGGCGCTGGAGAGTTTGAGGGGCACTGGGGGGCTTGGGGGAGCACTGGAGGATTTGGGGGGCACTGAGAGGTTTGAGAGGCACTGGGAGGTGTTGGGCAGCACTGGGGCTGTCGGGGGGCACCGGGGGGTGTCCGGGGGCCGTACCCTGTGTCTCGGTGAGCCAGGGCGGCTGCCCGTGGTGCTCGGAGGCGATGGTCAGCGTGTTGAGGAACACGAGCAGCAGCACGGTCCAGTAGAAGGACACGGATTTCACGGCAGCGCGGCAGCGCCGGCGCCCACAGGCGGTTCAGGCGGCGCAGGCGGCGGCTGGGGGGCACCGGGGGGTTTGGGGGGCACCGGGGGGGGAATTTGGGGACAGAGTGGGGGTTTGGGGGACAAAGACAGCCCCCCATGGAGTGGGAGGTGAAGGGTGTTTGGGTTGGGAGGGAATTTAGGGGTCACACAGAATCCCAGAATCACCAGGCTGGAAGTGACCGCGGTCACCCAACACCTCAATTAACCACAATTAACCACAATTAACCACATCCAGTCTTTTTTTAAACACGTCCAGGGATGGTGACTCCGCCACCTCCCCGAGCAGGTATTTCAGTGCTTGATCACTCTTCCCGTAAAAAACTTTTCCCTCATCTCCAGCCTTTGTTTCCCTCGGCGCAGGGTAGGCAGGGACAAGGAGGGCGGTGGGAATCTGGGATAGAGGAGGTCGAGGCGGAGTTTTGGGGAACGCGGGGGAATTTGGGGTACAGGATGGTGGGAGGGGCAGTGGGATTTTTGGGGGCAGAGGGGAGGTGGGGGCGTGGGGGGTCCGTGTCAGGTGGGAGGGGTTGGGAGGATTTAGGGGGCCCCAGTGCAGCCCTCCCCCCTTTTTTTACACATCTCCCATTCTTTTCCCAACTCACCAGAATTTTGTCTTTGTAATTTTGCCGCTGGGGAGAGAAACAAAGAGTTACCCCAAAATCTGGGGGTTCTGAGGGAGTCCCTTGGCCATGGGGGGAGATACCTAGGGGGCTTTCTAGGGGTCAGATTTGGTTGTGGAGGCTATGGGGGCTTGGAGCTACCTGGGGGTGCTCATAGGAGTGCTGGGGTGAGTTTTGGGGTGCTGGGGGGTCCGTGGGGCTATGGAGGGGTCCCAGAGGCCTTTGAGGTGCAGTGGGGGCGGCTCTGGGCTCTCGGGGGCACCTGGGGCTCAGTGGGGTCGCTCGGGCTATGAATGGTGTTGGGGGGATATGGGAGGGTCCCAAATCATTCTGAGGTGCTGTGGGTGACAGGTTTGGGGTCCCTGGGATCCTGGGATCCGTGGGGTGTCCCTGGGATCCGTGGGGTGTCCCAGGGATCTGTGGGTGTCTCTGGGATCTGTGGGGTGTCCCTGGGATCCGTGGGGTGTCTCTGGGATCTGTGGGGTGTCTCTGGGATCTGTGGGGTGTCTCTGGGATCCGTGGGGTGTTCCTGGATCCGTGTTCTGGGACTCAGTGCCCTGGGATCCGTGGGGTGTCCTAGGGATCTGTGGGTGTCCCAGGGATCTGTGGGTGTCCTGGGATCTGGGGTGTCCCAGGGATCTGTGGGTGTCCCGGGGATCTGTGGGTGTCCCTGGGATCTGTGGGGTGTCCCCAGGGATCTGTGGGTGTCCCTGGGATCTGTGGGGTGTCCCTGGGATCTGTGGGGTGTCCCGGGGATCTGTGGGTGTCCCAGGGATCCGTGGGTGTCCCTGGGGATCTGTGGGGTGTCCCTGGGGATCTGTGTGTGTGTCCCTGGGATCTGTGGGGTGTCCCTGGGATCCGTGGGGTGTCCCTGGGATCCGTGGGGTGTCCCCTGGGATCTGTGGGTGTCTCTGGGGATCTGTGGGTGTCCCGGGGATCTGTGGGTGTCCCTGGGATCCGTGGGGTGTCCCTGGGATCTGTGGGGTGTCCCTGGGATCTGTGGGTGTCCCTGGGATCTGTGGGTGTCCCTGGGATCCGTGGGGTGTCCCTGGGATCTGTGGGTGTCTCTGGGGATCTGTGGGTGTCCCGGGGATCTGTGGGTGTCCCTGGGATCCGTGGGGTGTCCCTGGGATCTGTGGGGGTGTCCCTGGGATCTGTGAGGTGTCCAGGGGTCTGTGGGGTGTCCCATGGGGATCCGTGGGGTGTCCCTGGGATCTGTGGGTGTCCCTGGGATCCGTGGGGTGTCCCTGGGATCTGTGGGTGTCCCGGGGATCTGTGGGTGTCCCGGGGATCTGTGGGTGTCCTGGGATCCGTGGGGTGTCCCTGGGATCTGTGGGTGTCCCTGGGATCTGTGGGTGTCCCTGGGATCTGTGGGTGTCCCTGGGATCCGTGGGTGTCCCTGGAATCTGTGGGTGTCCCGGGGATCTGTGGGTGTCCCTGGGATCCGTGGGGTGTCCCTGGGATCTGTGGGGTGTCCCTGGGATCTGTGGGTGTCCCTGGGATCTGTGGGTGTCCCTGGGATCCGTGGGTGTCCCGGGGATCTGTGGGTGTCCCTGGGATCCGTGGGGTGTCCCTGGGATCTGTGTGTCCCTGGGATCTGTGGGTGTCCCGGGGATCTGTGGGGTGTCCCTGGGATCTGTGGGTGTCCAGGATCTGTGGGTGTCCCTGGGATCCGTGGGGTGTCCCTGGGATCTGTGGGTGTCCCTGGGATCCGTGGGGTGTCCCTGGGATCTGTGGGTGTCCCTGGGATCCTGTGGGTGTCCCTGGGATCTGTGGGTGTCCCGGGGGATCCGTGGGTGTCCCTGGGGGATCCGTGGGTGTCCCTGGGATCTCTGGGTGTCCCTGGGATCCGTGGGGTGTCCCTGGGATCTGTGGGGTGTCTCTGGGATCTGTGGGTGTCCCTGGGATCTGTGGGTGTCCCTGGGATCTCTGGGGTGTCCCTGGGGATCTGTGGGTGTCCTCTGGGATCTCGTGGGTGTCCCTGGGATCTCTGGGGTGTCTCTGGGATCTGTGGGGTGTCCCGGGGATCCGTGGGTGTCCCTGGGATCTGTGGGGTGTCCCTGGGATCTGTGGGGTGTCTCTGGGATCTGTGGGTGTCCCTGGGATCTGTGTGTCCCTGGGATCTGTGGGTGTCCCTGGGATCCGTGGGTGTCCCTGGAACCGTGGGTGTCCCGGGGGATCTGTGGGGTGTCCCTGGGATCTGTGGGTGTCCCTGGGATCCGTGGGTGTCCCTAGGATCTGTGGGTGTCCCTGGGATCCGTGGGTGCCCCTGTGCCCCTGGGGATCCCCGGCAGGGTGGGGCCCGTGTCCCCGGGTCGCTCACAGGCAGCGGTCGCAGGCGGTGGGCGGCGCCTCCTCCTCCCCCACGGTCTCGGTGTTCACCGAGGTGGTCTCGCTGCCGGGGAGGCTCGCTGGGGAGGGGGCAGCGTCAGCCGGGGGGCTCGGGCTGCTCAGCCCGGCGGATTTGGGGCGCCCAGGTTTGGGGTAATGCAGGGTGCCCGGTCCAGGGGGTTTGGGGTGCCCAGCCCTGGGGATTTGGGATGTCTGGGATCAGAGAATTTGAAGGTGCCCAGTCCAAGGACTTAAGGGTGCCTGGGGTCTAGGTTCAGGAAATTTGGAGTGCCCAGGTCTGGGACATTTTGTGGGTACCCAGGTTCAGGGAACTTCGGTGATTGGGTTCAGGGAATTTGGGGTGCCCAGGTCTCGGGGGATTTTGGGGTATCCAGGTTCAGGGAATTCGGTGTGTCTGCGGTCAAGGAATTTGGGGTGCCCAGGTCTGGGGCATATTGGGGTATACGGATTCAGGTAATTTGGGGTGCCCAGATCTGGGGATTTGGGATGCCCAGGTCTGGGGGATTTTGGGGTATCTGTGTTCAGGGAATTTGGGGTGCCCAGATCTGGATTTGGGGTGCCCTGGGTACCGTGGGTGTCCGTGGAGTGACTCGCGTGGCGCAGCCACTTCAGCCTCGGCTTCCTCTTCCCCATCAGGTCCTCAGCAGTCAGACCTGTGGGACGGGAGGGTCACAGAGGTTTGGGGGGGGCTCAGGATTTGGGGGGACCCCTCCTAACTGCCCCCCCAGCCCCACTCACGGTGCTTCTCGTGCTCCCCCTCCTCCTCATCCCCCTCCAGCTCGGCCTGGGTGATCCAGTCCATGTAGCCCCGCAGATCCTCCTCCAGCTGCTGCTTCTCCCGCAGCTTCTGGAAATCCCCGCGGGCCTTGGCCTTCTCTCGCTCCTTGGAGAACTCCCTGGGCAGGTGGGGGCGTCAGGGAGAAATCAGAGTGCAGGCATTGAGCTAAAGCCTTTGGGTGGACTGAAGCACATTTAGCCTCTCACACATAAAGCAGACATTTGAGTTAGCAAGTTAGTAAGTTTTAGGGTGAGTTCTAATGCTTTTAGTGAGTGAAAGGTTTCAAATGCCAGACTGGCAGTGAGAGTTCTAGTGAAGGCTGAAACACACTGATATCTTCAGCAGAGGCTCCAGGCCCACAGCTGTAGACGGTGCTTAGAAATAACAGAGTTACAGTAAGAACATTGCTCACATTTCTTAGCTAGAACTAGACAGAATGTATGTGTAGCTCTATGTAACCTGGTGAGCTGAGAAACTGGAATTCTAACAGGTCAAGGAGTGGTGGAGAAACTACAATTCTAACAGGTTAGGGAGTGGGTCTGAGTTTCCATCTCAGCTTGTTGGAAAATCCTGTATCAGAGTTTGTGTGGGAGAGTTGGTGCTTTTGGCCATCGTGGCTTCTGGCCACTCGATTTCAGCCACTGGCTTTTGCCAGGGCTTCCAGCCATTGCTTATTGCTGCTGCTTGGCCATTGCTTTTTGCTATTGTCTCTTGAGACTGAGGTGCTTTGTAATAAGATGTGCTTTATAAAAAATAACATTTTTTACTATTAGTTGCTTTTTAGAGAATTACCTGACGAAGTAGGAGCCTAGAGGAGTTGATGCCTAAGACCACCAGAGGTCCAGAGAAACGCCACAGGCAGGGGGGGACAGCTGGGACCCCCAAACACACCCAGGGGCACAGCTGAGACCCCCAAACACACCCAGGGGCACAGCTGGGACCCCCAAACACACCCAGGGGGCACATCTGGGACCCCCAAACACACCCAGGGGCACAGCTGGGACCCCCAAACACACCCAGGGGCACAGCTGGGACCCCCAAACCCCCAGGGGCACAGCTATCTAGGGGGCACATCTGACCCCCAAACACGCAGGGCACAGCGCTGGGACCCCAAACACCCCCCGCCCCTGGCCCCACGGCTGGCTCCTCACCCGCTCAGCACCCCCAGCACCAGGTTGAGGACGAAGAAGGAGCCGAAGATGACGAGGCTGACAAAGTAAATCCAGGGCAGCTCGTGGCCCATGGCGTCCCTGCATCTGTGGGGGGGATTTGGGGTGATGGGGGGGCTTTGGGGGTGGGGGGCACCCCAAATCTCTCCTCAGGTGAGGCCAGTGACACCCAGCAGAGGTTTGGGGCTCTGCTCTGGCCTGGGGAGGTTTGGGGAGGGTTTGGAAGCTCAGAGATGTGTGAAAGGATTTTGGGGGCTCAGTGCAAGGATTCTGGAGTGCTCAGGGAGGGGTTGTGATGATTTTGGGGGGCTCAGGGAGGGGTTATGAGGATTCAGGGGGCTTGGGGGTCTCACCCAGTAGAACACATCACTGCATCTCTCCGTGGTGATGCACTGGATTTGAGGGGCTCAGGGAGGGGCTGTGAGGATTTGGGGGCGCTCAAGGAGAGGTTATGAGGATTTTGGGGGGGGTCAGTGATTTGTGTGGGCATTTCGGGCGGCTCGGGGGTCTCACCCTGTAGAGAGCACATCAGTCCAGCCCTCCATGGGGATGCACTGGACTTGAGGGGGCTCAGGGAGGGGCTGTGAGGATTTTGGGGGGCTCGGGGGAGGGGCTGTGAGGATTTGGGGGGCTCAGGGGAGGGGCTGTGTGAGGATTTGGGGGGGCTCAGGGGGAGGGGCTGTGAGCACTTTGGGGGCTCGGGGGGCGCACCCAGTAGAGCACGTCGGTCCAGCCCTCCATGGTGATGCACTGGAACACGGTGAGCATGGCGAAGAAGAAGTTGTCGAAGTTGGTGATGCCGCCGTTGGGCCCCTCCCAGCGGCCGCGGCACTCGGTGTTGTTCTGCAGGCAGGCGCGGCCGTGCCCCGAGAAGGCGCAGGGGGACGGATCGTCCTCCGACTCCAGGTCTGGGGACAGCGACAGCGGGGCTGGGGACAGCTCGGGGCGGGGCAGGGCTGGCACTGCCCTCACACGCGCCGGTGACACTCCTGTCCCACTGCCACTGCCACTCCTGTCCCCACTGCCACTCCTGTCCCACTGACACTCCCTGCCACTCCTGTCCCCACCCAGAGCTCCTGTCCCACTGCCACTCCTGTCCCACTGCTACTCCTGTCCCCACTGCTCCTCCTGTCCCTGCCACTCCTGTCCCACTGCCCTCCTGTCCCACTGCCCTGTCCCCATGCCCTCTGTCCCCATGCCCCTCCTGTCCCACTGCCACTGCCTCCTGTCCCACTGCCACTCCTGTCCCACTGCCACTCCTGTCCCACTGCCGCTCCTGTCCCTGCCACTCCTGTCCTACAGCTCCTGTCCCACTCCTGCCACTCCTGTCCCACTGCCTCCTGTCCCCACTGCCCCTGTCCCACTGACCCTGGCACTCCTGTCCTGTCCCTGCCCTGTGCTCCTGTCCCACTGCTCCTGCTCCCTGTCCCTGCCTGCCTCCTGTCCCCACTGCTGCCCTCCTGTCCCCACTGACACTCTCGACTCCTATCCCCCTGCCTCTGCACTGACCCTGACGCCTGTCCCACTGCCAGCTCCTGTCCCCACTCAGAGCTCCTGTCCCACTGCCACTCCTGTCCCCACTCAGAGCTCCTGTCCCACTGACACTCCTGTCCCCACTCACAGCTCCCGTCCCACTCACAGACCCAGTGCCCCGCTGGGGTGTCCTGGAGAGGTGCTCAGTGAATTCAGGGGGGAGTCTCAGTGAATTTAGGGGGGGTCTTGGTTTGTTAAGGAACCCCAGAACCTGCCAAGGTGTCTCTGGGGGATCCTCAGTGCTGGGGATGGGTCTCAGGGGTTTTAGGGTGGTCTCACTGGGTGGGGTCCTGGGTGCTGGGGCAGGGTGGGGGCTTTAGGGGGTCTCAGTGTTTTAAGGAGCTCCAGAACTCTGCTGGGGTGTCCCTGAGGGATCCTCAGTACTGGAGATCTCAGGGATTTTGGGGTGTCTCAGTGTGGGGGTCTCAGGAAATTTGGGGTATATCATTGTGGGGTGTCCCTGGGGGTCTCAGGAATTTTAGGGTATCTCAGTGAGGGGTGTCTCAGGAATTTTGGGGTGTCTCAGTGAGGGGTGTCTCAGGAATTTTGGGGTGTGTCAGTGAGGGGGGTCTCAGGAATTTTGGGGTGTCTCAGTGTGAGGTGTCTCAGTGAGTGGTATCTCAGGAATTTTGGGGTATCTCAGTGTGGGGTATCTCAGGAATTTTGGGGTATCACAGGAATTTTGGGGTTTATCAGTGTGGGGTATCCCTGGGTATCTCAGGAATTTTGGGGTTTATCAGTGTGGGGTATCTCAGGAATTTTGGGGTATCTCAGTGTGGGGTATCTCAGGAATTTTGGAGTATCTCAGGAATTCTGGGGTGTCTCACTGTGGGGTGTCCCTGGGCGATCCCGCTCCCTGCACTGCAGCCCCCGAGGGCACTGAGGCTCTCCCGGGGGGTCCCTGCCCCGGGGGGTCCCTGCCCCGGGGTGTCCCAGGGCTGGGGCACCCTGGGCTGCCCCCCGTGCCCACCCGAGCCGATGAAGAAGCAGGTCTTGTGCATGCGGCCGATGAAGAGCTCGAGGCCGATGATGGCGTAGATGATGATGACGAAGAGCACCAGCAGCGCGATGTGCAGCAGCGGCACCATCGCCTTCATGATGGAGTTGAGCACGATGTGCAGGCCTGGGGGGGCACGGGGGGGGTCGGCAGGAGGCTGGGGGGGTCCCCAAACCCCCCCGTCCCCCCGGGGCTCACTGGGCACGCCGGAGACGAGGCGCAGCGGGCGCAGCACGCGGAAGGCGCGCAGGGCTTTGACGTCGAAGCCGCCCGGCTTCCCGCTCATGTGGTGAGCGTCCCCCGGCTTGTGGGACACCTGCTCCAGGATCACACTGAACAGCCTGGGGGGCACAGGGGGGTCACTCGGGTCTGAGACCCCCGGGGGGGAAGGGTGAATCGGGGCAGGAGGGATCCCAGGGATGGGGGGATCACAGGGCAGGGAGCAATCCCAGGGGAATGCAGTGATCCAGGGACATGGAGGGATTCAGGGGAATGGAGGGATCCCAGGGCAGGGAGGGATCCCAGGGGAATGGAGGGATCCCAGGGACATGGAGCAATCCCAGGGCAGGGAGCAATCCCAGGGCAGGGAGCAATCCCAGGGATGGAGGGATCCCAGGGTATGAAGGGATCCCAGGGCATGGAGGGATGCAGGGGAATGGAGGGATCCCAGGGCAGGGAGGGATCCCTGGTTAATGATGGGTCCCAGGTTAATGATGTATCCCAGGAAATGGAGGGATCCCAGGACAGGGAGGGATCCCAGGTTAGTGATAGATCCCTAGTTAATGATGGATCCCAGGTTAGCGATAGATCCCTAGTTAATGATGGATCCCAGGTTAGTGATAGATCCCTAGTTAATGATGGATCCCAGGTTAGCGATAGATCCCTGGTTAATGGTGGGTCCCAGGTTAGTGATGGATCCGAGGGATGGAGGGATCCCAGGACAGGGAGGGATCCCAGGTTAGTGATAGATCCCTAGTTAATGATGGATCCCAGGTTAGTGATGGATCCCAGGTTAGCGATGGATCCCTGGTTAATGATGGATCCCAGGTTAGTGATGGATCCCAGGGAATGGAGGGATCCCAGGTTAGTGATGGATCCCAGGGAATGGAGGGATCCCAGGTTAGTGATGGATCCCAGGTTAGTGATGGGTCCCAGGTTAGTGATGGATCCCAGGGATGGAGGGATCCCAGGTTAGTGATGGATCCCAGGTTGGTGATAGATCCCTGGTTAATGATGGGTCCCAGGTTAGTGATGGGTCCCAGGGATGGAGGGATCCCAGGGCATGGGCTGGATCTCAGGGGAATGGGTGGATCCCTGCCCTGACCCAGTGCAACCCCAGCCTTGCTAAACCTCAGGAGGCTCCCAGGTCCCTCAGGAGTGTCCCTGCCCCCCAGTCCGTGTCACCTGCAAACCTGCTCAAGCTGCAGCTCCATCCCCTCATTCCAGTCATTAATGAAGATATTAAACAACCCTGGTCCCAATACTGTGTCTGATCCCCCCTCCTCATGCTGGAAATCTGAGTCTCACTTATTTTGGAAACCTGCTTTCCCCTCAACACAAATAAATCCTAGCTACCCTTAAAACTTTCAAGCTTCCCAAACCTATTAAATGCTGTTGTTCTCAATTTATTCAAATTAATGTGAGGCAGCTTGGCACATTTAGAGGGATTAAAATGAGGCTGGAAGTTCGAGCTCTGATACATTTGACATACTTTGCCATCACAGGGAGGTTTTGCTTCACAGAAGTTTGATTGCCCCTCGTGCAACAGTGAGGAGAGACTTTCTAGGTCAAGGTCAAGGCTCCCAGGTGCCTTTAATAAATTACCTTATAAATATGATTGCCTAGCAAAAGATTTTGGGAATATAAACGAGATTGAAATAAAGGCACCTTTGAGATACCAAAGCTTAGTTACTAAATAACTAGAAATCAATAGGATGGCCAGGAAAGAGATCCCCTCCTGACAGAAGAATTCCTTCTGCTGGAGAGCAGCTCCAAAGGCCAGAGGAGACCCTGCTGGCCTGGCAGAAGGGCTCCGAAGACTCATTTTTAGGGTTTAAAGTGTAACACGTCCTGATTTGAGGGACAGGTGTCTGCCAATAAAAGCACAAACTCCTCTTTGAAATAGAGAATTTAGTTCCTCTCCCTCACGAGTATTGTAATTGTTTGAATCAGAAACTCTGAGTGGTTTTTAGGGTTTAAAGTATAACACATTGTGGTAATGTAATGATTCTTATAGGCTGCATGTAAATTCTGTAGGATTTGTGTCTTGTATTGGTTAGTGGAAATTAGAATATTCAACATAGAATATTCAACATAGAAGAAGATTTATTGTATTGTAAATGGGAAAATCACTCTCTTCCTTCTCTTACTTCCCTCTCTTACCTCTCAGAACTGTCACTACCCCCCACTCTCTGCCCTGCCCTTTTCACCCACACCTGATGCAATAAACCACAACTTTCAGCACCTGGATTATAGAGATCTGTCCGTCTGTCACGACTGTCCTGACCAGCGTACAGTCCCTACCCACCCCTCCGGGGCTGTCCCTGTCCCCAGAGGGCTCCTGTCCCCAGAGGGTCCCTGTCCCTGTCCCCAGAGGGTCCCTGTCCTCATCCCAGTGCCCGTGTCCCCATCCCCAGAGCCCCTGTCCCCATCCCCAGCAGCCCCTGTCCCCATCCCCAGGGCCCTTGTCCCCATCCCCAGAGGGTCCCTGTCGCTGTCCCCACCCCCAGGCCGCTGTCCCCGCCCCGCCTCTGACCCCACGATGACGATGACGAAGTCCAGCAGGTTCCAGCCGTTGCGGATGTAGGCGCTGGGGTGCAGCACCAGCCCGTAGGCGATGATCTTCAGGAACGTCTCCACCGTGAAGATGATGAGGAACACGTACTCCACCTGCTCCTGGGGGGGCGGGGCGGGCGGGGGTCAGCACCCCCTGCTGCAGGGCACACGGGTCACCCAGCGCCCCCTTCCCCTTCAGGGGACCCCCATTCCCCTTTTGGGGACCCCCATTCCCCTTTTGGGGACCCTCTTCCCCCTTTGGGGACCCCCCTTCCCATTTTGGAACATCCCCCCTTCCCCTTCTGGGGACCCCTTCCCTTTTGGGGACCCCCTTCCCTTTTTGGGGACCCTCCTTCCCCTTCTGGGGACCCCATTCCCTTTTTGGAACACCCCCTTCCCCTTTTGGGGACCCCCATTCCCCTTTTGGGGACCCCACTTCCCCTTCTGGGGACCCCCATTCCCCTTTTGGGGACGGGACATTTGAGGACCCCCACCCTTTGCAGCACCCCCAGGGCATTTTTGGGGACCCCCCTCCCTGCAGGCCCTTCTGCTGAGGAACGAGACCGGGATTTTTGTCCCTTTTTGGGGACAAGACACAGGGACACTTGGGAAGCCCCCTGCATCCTCTTCCTTTTGGGAAGACAAATCTAAAGCCTGATTCTCCTGATTTTAGATTTCATGCTGGCAGTCGCTGTTAATGCCTCCAGCTCAGAGTATTTTCCCTCTTTTTCCTCCAAAACTTGCACAGCCAGGAACAGACAATGTATTTTCATGTTGTAAGTATCCTAATAAATATTTTATAGCGTGCCTACAATTATTCTTGCATGAACCCTACATAGCAAACTCACAAATAAATATTTAGCCTGTAGATAACTCTGAACTGGAATTAACTGCTTTTTAAACACCAGCAAACAGCGGCTTTCCCTTCGCCTGGGGACAAGGGACATTTGGGGACAGCCCAGAGTCCCCCCCTCGGGATTCGGGGTGTCGTGCCCCAGTGTCCCCTCCCTGCGGGTGACAAGCGCCATCCGAGCCCCTCCCCCCGCAGTGTCCCCTTTGTGGGTGACAGGGGCGGCTCAGCCGGGATTAGACCCCCCCGCCCCCCCCGGCGGCGGCAAAGCGGATTAAGGAGCGGCCGAGGCTGTGACAGGCGACACGTGTGACACGCGAGCCCCTCCCCCACGGTGCCACCCCCGGTGTCACCGGCCCGGGGGGCGGGGGGCGCTCACCAGGTTGTGGTTGGCGGCGTTGGAGTCGTCCTCGGGGAAGGGGATGTACACGCCCAGCGCCACGCAGTTGGCGAAGATGGTGGCGAGGATGAGGGATGTCGAAGGGTCTGGGGGGGAAAAGGGGGGGGCAGCAGGTGGGGGGGGTCCCCAAGGGCCCCAAACCCCCCCGAGCCCCCCACTCAGTTCCACGCCATGGTGATGGAGCCCCCCCAAACCTCCTCAAATCCCCGCAAAGCCTCCCAGCCCCCCAAACCTCCCCCAGTCCCACTCCACGATATTGATGGCGGCCCCCAAGCCCCCCCAAACCCCCCAAACCCCCCAAGCCCCCCCAAACTACCCCCAAACCCCCCCCAAGACACACTCACTCCCACTCCATGGTGATGGCGGCCCCCAAACTCCCCCAACCCCCCGAAATTCCCACTCACTTCCACTCCACGATGCTGACAGTGGCCCCCCAAACCCCTCAAATCCCCTAAACCCCCAAACCCCCCAGCCCCCCTGCCCACTTCCACTCCACCATGCTGGTGATGGCCCCCCCAAACCCCCCTGAGCCCCCCCCTCACTTCCACTCCACGATGCTGATGGTGGCCCCCAAACCCCCAAGACCCTCCAATGCCCCCCAGCCCCCCCAAACCCCCCTCACTTCCACTCCGAGGATGCTGATGGTGCCCCCCAGCCCCCCAAACTCCCCCCAAAGCCCCCCCAAAGCCCCACACTCACTCCCCAATCCCACGATGCTGATGGGAGCCCCCAAATCCCTCAACACCCCCAAACTCCCCCAGCCCCCCCAGCTCCCCCTGACTTTCACTCGACATATCTGATGGTGCCCCCAATCCCCCCAACCCCCTGAGCCCCCCCAAACCCCCCTGAGCCCCCCTCACTTCCACTCCACGATGCTGATGGTGCCCCCCAGCCCCCCCAGCCCCCCCAGCCCCCCTGAGCCCCCCTCACTTCCACTCCACGATGCTGATGGTGCCCCCCAATGCCCCCAACCCCCCAGCCCCCCAAACCCCTGAGCCCCCTCACTTCCACTCCACGATGCTGATGGTGCCCCCCAGCCCCCCCAGCCCCCCCCAAACCCCTGAGCCCCCTCACTTCCACTCCATGATGCTGATGGTGCCCCCAGCCCCCCCAAACCCCCTGAGCCCCCCAACCCCCCAGCCCCCCTCACTTCCACTCCACGATGCTGATGGCCGCCCGGCGGATGGGGTTGTTGAGGCGCAGGCAGAAGAGCGCGCGGGGGAGCGATGGACGCCCCCGAGCCCCCCCTGGCCCTTGTGCTTGGGGTGGGGGGCGCAGCGCTGCCGCTGCCCCGGGGGGTCCCCGCGCCCCCGCCGCCCCCCGGCGCCATCGCCGCAGCCCCAGCCCAGCGGCTGCCCCATGGCCGCGGCCAGCGGGGACAGCGCCTTGGGGGCCCTGCGGGGAGCGGCGGTCAAGGGCGGCAGCAGAGCCCCCCAAAATTTCCGGACCCCTAAAACCCCCAGAGCCTGGGACAGCCCTCCCAAAACCCTCCTGGGCACCCCCAAAACCCTCCGGAAACTCTTCAAACCTTCCTGGAGGACCCCTAAACCTTCCAGGACCCCTAAACCTTCCTGGAACCCCCCCCAAAAATTTCCGGACCCCCCAAAACCTCCAGAGCCTGGGACAGCCCCCCCAAAACCCTCCTGGGCACCCCCCAAGAACCCTCCTGGATCCCCTCAAAAACCCTCCTGAAACGCTTCAAACCTTCCAGGACACCCCCAAACCTTCCAGGACCCCCCAAACCTTCCAGGACCACCCCCCAAACCCTCCTGAACCTCAAAATCTCCCTGGACCCCCCCAACCCTGCAAACCCTCCCGACCCTGGGACCCCCCAGACACGCAGAGACCTCCCCTGAACCCCCCACCCATAGAGCAGGGACCCCCCAAATCCTCAGGGACCCTCAAAATCCTCAGGGACCCCCCCAAGGACACTCGGGGACCCCCCAAATCCTCAGAGACCCCCCCAAGAACGCTCTGAGACCCCCCCTAAATCCTCAGGGACCCCCCAGAAACACTCAGAACCCCCCCAAATCCTCAGAGACCCCCCAAAACTCTCAGGGATCCCCCCAAATGCTCAGGGACCCTCCTCAAGGACACTCGGGACCCCCCAGGAACACTCGGGGACCCCAAAATCCTTAGGGACCCCCCGAAGAACAATCAGGGACCCCCAAACCCTCAGGGACCCCCCAAGAACACTCGGGGACTCCCCCAGGAACACTCGGGGACCCCAAAATCCTTAGGGACCCCCCCAGGAACAATCAGGGACCTCAAAATCCTCATAACCCCCCAGAAACACTCAGAACCCCCCCCAAATTCTCAGAGACTCCCTCAAAACCCTCATGGACCCCCCAAGAACAATCAGGGATCCCCCAAGAACACTCGGGGCCCCCAGGAACCCCAAAAACCCTCAAGGACCCCCCCGAATCCTCACTTTTCCCCAGGAGCCCCCAGCTCCCCCCCAGACTCACCCTCTCCGTTCTCCTCCCGACTCTGACATGGTGGGGGGATTTTGGGGGGCTTCTAGAGGGTGGGGGGCGTTTGGGGGCTGTCCGGGGTGTCTAAAGGACTTTCAGGGGGATTTTGGGGTCTGCTGGGGATTTGGGGTCATCGAGGGATGGGTTGGGGGGATCTGGGGGGTCGGGGGTGTTTGGGGGGCTCGGGGGGTTTAGGGGGACTGAGGATGTTTAGGGGTGTTCAGCTATTTGGGGGGGTTTGGGGATGTTTGGGGGGGGTCGAAGAGGTTTGGGGGAGGTCCAGGGAGGTTTAGAGGAGGTTTGGGGAGGGGCTGAGGGGTTTAGGGGTTTTATTTGGGGGTTCAGGGTATTTAGGGGTCTGTTTTGGGGGTGTTCAGGAGGGTTCGGGGGTGTTTAGGGGGGCTCGAGGAGGTTTTGGGGGGGGTCCGGGGGTGTTATGGGGTGTTTGGGGGGTCGGGGGTGTTTATTTAGGGGTGATTCAGGGGGTTTTAGGGGGGTCCGGGGGTGTTTAGGGGGTTCGAGGAGGTTTGGGGTGGTGGTTTGGGGTTTCCAGGGGGGTTCAGGGATTTTAGGGGAGTTCTTGGGGGTTCGGGGGGTTTTTGGGGGGTTCAGGGGTGTTTGTTCAGGGGGGTCAGGGGTGTTTGTTCAGGGGGTTCAGGGGTTTTAGGGGGGTCCGGGGGGTCAGGGGTGGTTTTGGGGGGTTCAGGGGTGTTTGTTCAAGGGGGGTCAGGGGTGTTTGTTCAGGGGGTTCAGGGGTTTTGGGGGGGTCCGGGGGGGTCAGGGGGTGTTTGTTCAGGGGTTCAGGGGTTTGGGGGGTCCGGGGGGTCAGGGGTGTTTGTTCAGGGGGTTCAGGGTTTTGGGGGGTCCGGGGGGGGTCAGGGGTTTTGTTCAGGGGGTTCAGGGGTGTTTGTTCAGGGGGGGTCAGGGGTGTTTGTTCAGGGGAGTTCAGGGTTTTGGGGGGGGTCCGGGGGGGTCAGGGGTGTTTGTTCAGGGGGTTCAGGGGTTTGGGGGGTCGGGTCTCTCCCGGGTGTCCCCGAGGCTCCCTAGGCTCGGTCCCGGTCCCTGCTCAGCCCCGCCGGGATTAACGGGGATTAACGGGGGGGAGGGGCAGCGCGGGGACAGCGCGGGACACGTGACCGGGAACGGGGGGCGGGGCGCGAGGGGACAGGTGAGGGAGGGGGACAGGTGAGGGGATTTGGGGACAGGTGTGGGGATTTGGGGACAGGTGTGGGGGATGGGGACAGGTGTGAGGATTTGGGGACAGGTGTGGGGGATGGGGACAGGTGTGGGGGATGGGACAGGTGTGGGGGATGGGACAGGTGTGGGGGATTTGGGGACAGGTGTGAAGATTTGGGGACAGTGTGAGGATTTGGGGACAGGTGAGGGGGATGGGACAGGTGTGAGGATTTGGGGACAGGTGTGGGGATTTGGGGACAGGTGAGGGGGGATGGGACAGGTGTGAGGATTTGGGGACAGGTGTGGGGATTTGGGGGACAGGTGTGGGGGATGGGACAGGTGTGAGGATTTGGGGGACAGGTGTGGGGATGGGACAGGTGTGGGGATGGGACAGATGTGGGGGATGGGGACAGGTGTGGGGGATGGGACAGGTGTGAAGATTTGGGGACAGGTGTGGGGATTTGGGGACAGGTGTGGGGGATGGGACAGGTGTGGGGGATGGGGACAGGTGTAGGGGATTTGGGGACAGTGTGAAGATTTGGGGACAGGTGTAGGGGATGGGACAGGTGTGATGATTTGGGGACAGGTGTGATGATTTGTGGACAGTGTGGGGATTTGGGGACAGGTGAGAGGGATTTGGGGACAGATGTGGGGATGGGGACAGGTGTGAAGATTTGGGGACAGTGTGAGGATTTGGGGACAGGTGTGGGGATGGGACAGGTGAGGGGACGGGACAGGTGGGTATCCAGCCGAATTGATCCGGGTTTGTGTTACACAGACAGAGAGGGGAACAGGTGAGGGCTCCCAGCCTGACCTCCTGCAGCTCCCGTGGCACGGGCTGTTTCCCCGCAGGAACCAACAGCTGCTGCTGTTTCGTGCAGTAATTCTGCCCGGTGAGCAGCGCTGCTCACAGAAACTCCAAACTTCCCTGGGACAGCTCTTGGCACAACTGTGACCGTCTGGTCTGGGTGGATAAAAATACAGAAAAGTGGGACTGCTGATCTTCAGAAGATAGTTTGGGATTGATCACACAGAGGCAGGAATTCTGCAAAAAAACTTTTCAGACTATGGAAAACCTTTTTTTTTTTCTTTTACAAACTGGTATACACAAAATTCATAACAGGGGAATTTAAACAGAATGGATTTAATCATATATTTCCCTTTATCTAGGTCCGTGTTCTTTATCTTATTTCTTTTTAAACTATTCTGGTTTATACAAACTCCGAAATTTCTATAATTAACACGAATTATTTATCGAATTATCACACCATCGATCCCCCATCCATCCTTGTGCACCGCCGGGTCAGCACTGAACGTGTCCCGGGCGCCTCACCCACATTTCTCCCCTCACGGGCTCCATCTCCCCCTCAGCGGCCCCAAAGGCGACATTTCCCGGTGTCCCACCCCTCAGGTGACATTTCCCGGTGTCCCACCCCTCACGGGCACCGTTTTCCCCTCAGACACCTCCCGGCTGCCATTCCTTCCCCTCACATTCCCTCATCGCCCCTCACGGCCCTCACGGCTCCCCGCCGCCATTTTCTCTCCCTTCGCGCCTCTGCAATTTCCCGCCACACGCCGCCGCCTACAACTCCCGTCATGCTCCGCCACCGCCGCCTACAACTCCCGTCATGCTTTGCCACCGCCGCCTACAACTCCCCGTCATGTCCCGCGGTTTTCCAGGGCCGCTGCCTACAATTCCCGTCATGCCCCGCGCGCATGCCCGCCCTTCCCCTCACGTGACCCCGGCGGCCGCGCGCTGGGCGCGGGACCCCCACCGGTCTCTCCGAATCCCCTCCCCCCGCCCGTCCCGCGGAACTATTTGGGAATTTGGGGACCCCCCTGACCCCCCCCAGCCATGGAGGAGGTGGACAAGATCCTGATCCACTCCCTGCGCCAGGCGGGGACGTGAGTGGGGCGGGAGCGGGAGGATTGGGGTGGGGGGGCTGCGGGGGGCGCTGGGGAATTGGGGAGGCCGAGAGGGGGAGGCTGGGGAAGGGCAGGGAGACCCCCGGTGCAGGTTTGAGGGGGGTCATGGGGGAGGGTGTGGGGGTCGCTGGGGGCCTGACTGGACATTTGGGGGGTCCCTGGGGGGAGGGGAGGTCACGGGGCAGACCCTGAGCACTTTCGAGGGGAGTTTTGGGGGGTCCCTGGGGGAGTTTTGGGAGTCTGGGGGAACGCTGCAGATGGGGTGGGGGGGTCACCCTGAGGGTTGGGGTGCGGGATTGCTGTGCTCTGCAGGGAGGGGGTGCCGGGATTTGGGGGGGCTGTGGTGATTTGGGGGTCCCCACGGCCCGTGCCCCGCAGGGAGGGGCTGTCAGGATTTTTGGGGTGCTGGGATTTGGGGGCTGTCAGGATTTTGGGCTCTGTCAGGATTTTGGGTTGCTGGGGGCTCTCAGGGTTTGGGCTCAATCAGGATTTTTGGGGTGCTGGGATTTGGGGGCTGTCAGGATTTTGGGCTCCGTCAGGTTTGGGGGTGCTCAGGGTTTGGGGGGTGTAGGATTTGGGCTCTGTCAGGATTTTTGGGGTGCTGGGGGCTCTCAGGGTTTGGGCTCTATCAGGATTTTGGGGGTGCGGGATTTGGGCTCTGTCAGGATTTTTGGGGTGCTGAGGGCTCCCAGGGTTTGGGCTCAATCAGGATTTTGGGGTGTGGGTTTGGGCTCTATCAGGATTTTGGGGGGCGGGATTTGGGGTCTCTATCAGGATTTTTGGGGTGCTTGGTGCTCCCCTGTGTCCCCCCAGGCCGGTGCCCCCGAGGTGCAGGGGGTGCGGGATTTGGGGTCTGTCAGGGTTTGGGCTCTGTCAGGATTTTGGGGTCGCGGGATTTGGGCTCTATCAGGATTTTGGGGTGCGGGATTTGGGTCTGTCAGTTTGGCGGTGTGGGTTTGGGCTCAATCAGGATTTGGAGGTTTGGGATTTGGGCTCAATCAGGATTTTGGGGTGCTCGGTGCTCCCCCCGTGTCCCCCCCAGGCCGGTGCCCCCCGAGGTGCAGGGGGTGCGGGGTTTGGGGTGTGGGTTTGGGCTCAATCAGGATTTGGAGGTTTGGGATTTGGGGTCTATCAGGATTTTGGGGTGCACCCCCCGTGTCCCCGCAGGCCGGTGCCCCCGAAGCATGGGGAGTCGCGGGATTTGGGCTCTGTCAGGATTTTGGGGTGCGGGATTTGGGCTCTGTCAGGATTTTGGGGTGCTCCCCGTGTCCCCCCAGGCGGTGCCCCCGAGGCGCAGGGGGTGCGGGATTTGGGGTGCGGGATTTGGGGTCTCTATCAGGATTTTGGGGCGTGGATTTGGGCTCTATCAGGATTTCAGGGCTGCGGGATTTGGGTTCTATCAGAATTTGGAGGTTTGGAATTTGGGGTCTATCAGGATTTTGGGGTGCTCCCCCCTCTCCCCCCCAGGCCGGTGCCCCCCGAGGCGCAGGGGGTGCGGGATTTGGGGTCTGTCAGGGTTTTGGGGTGCGGGATTTGGGCTCTGTCAGGATTTTGGGGTGCTGGTGCCCCCCACACCCTCTCTCCCCAGGCCGGTGCCCCCCTAGGCGCAGAGGGTGCGGGATTTGGGGTGTGGGTTTGGGCTCTATCAGGATTTGGAGGTTTGGGATTTGGGCTCTGTCAGGATTTTTGGGGTGCACCCCCGTGTCCCCGCAGGCCGGTGCCCCCCGAGGCGCAGGGGGTGCGGGATCTCTCCCCCGAGCTGGTGTTCGAGGCCGCCGTGCGCTGCGTTCTCTGCGTGCGCCCCGCGCTGGGCGCCGCGCTCAGCCCGCGCCTGCCGCCCGGGATCTCCGCCCGCTGCCGCCGCGCCTCCGAGCTGGCTGCTGCCTGCCAGGTACCCCGAGATCCGGGCACCCCAAAAACCGGCACCCCAAAACCCGGGAACCCCAAAACCCGGGAACCCCAAAACCGGGAACCCCAAAACTGCATACCCCAAAACCCGGGCACCCCAAAACCCGGGCACTCCCAAAAACGGGGCACCCCAAAACCCCGACACCCCAAAACCGGGAACCCCTAAAACGGGATAACCCAAAATGGGATACCCCAAAAACATCTCTGCCCGCTGCCGCCAGCCTCCCGAGCTGGCCGCCACCTGCCAGGTACCCGAGATCCGGGCACCCCAAAAACCGGCACCCCAAAAACGGGGCACCCCAAAAACCCCGACACCCCAAAAACCGGGAACCCCTAAAAGCGGGATAACCCAAAAATGGGATACCCCAAAAACATCTCTGCCCGCTGCCGCTGGCCTCCGAGCTGGCCGCCGCCTGCCAGGTACCCGAGATCCGGGCACCCCAAAAACCGGCACCCCAAAAACGGGATACCCCAAAAACCGGGCACCCCAAAAACGGGATAACCCAAAAATGGGATACCCCAAAAACATCTCTGCCGCTGCCGCCGGCCTCCGAGCTGGCTGCTGCCTGCCAGGTACCCCGAGATCCGGGCACCCCAAAAACCGGCACCCCAAAAACCGGCACCCCAAAAACCGGGGTACCCCAAAACCGGGGAACCCCAAAAACCGGGAACCCCAAAAACTGCATACCCCAAAAACCCAGCACCCCAAAAACGGGCACCCCAAAAACGGGGCACCCCAAAACCCCGACACCCCAAAAACCGGGAACCCCTAAAACGGGATAACCCAAAAATGGGATACCCCAAAACATCTCTGCCCGCTGCCGCCCGGCGCTGTCCGAGCTGGCTGCTGCCTGCCAGGTACCCCGAGATCCGGGCACCCCAAAACCGGCACCCCAAAAACGGGATACCCCAAAACCCCGACACCCCAAAACCGGGAACCCCAAAAACGGGATAACCCAAAAATGGGATACCCCAAAAACATCTCTGCCTGCTGCTGCCGGCCTCCGAGCTGGCTGCCACCTGCCAGGTACCCGAGATCCGGGCACCCCAAAAACCGGGCACCCCAAAAACCGGCACCCCAAAACCGGGTACCCCAAAAACGGGATAACCCAAAATGGGATACCCCAAAAACATCTCTGCCCGCTGCCGCCCGGCATGTCCGGAAGCTGGCTGCTGCCTGCCAGGTACCCCCGAGATCTGGGCACCCCAAAACCGGCACCCCAAAAACCGGCACCCCAAAAACCGGGCACCACAAAACCCCGACACCCCAAAAACCGGGCACCACAAAAACAGGATACCCTAAAAACGGGATACCCCAAAAACATCTCTGCCCGCTGCTGCTGGCCTCGAAGCTGGCTGCCGCCTGCCAGGTACCCCGAGATCCGGGAACCCCGAAATCCGGGCGCCCCAAAAACCCCCGAAACCCCAAAAACCGGGCACCGCAAAAACAGGATACCCCAAAAACTGCATACCCCAAAAACCCAGCACCCCAAAACCCAGGTCCCCCAAAAACCGGGCACCCCAAAACCCAGGTCCCCCAAAAACCGGGGCACCCCAAAAACCTGGCACGCCAAAAACGGGATACCCCAAAAACATCTCTGCCCGCTGCCGCCGCTTCTCCGAGCTGGCTGCTGCCTGCCAGGTACCCCGAAATCCGGGAACCCCAAAACCCGGCACCCCAAAACCCGGGTACCCCCAAAACTGGCACCCCAAAACCCCCGACACCCCAAAACCGGGCACCGCAAAACAGGATACCCCAAAAACCCAGCACCCCAAAACCCGGGTCCCCCAAAACCGGGCACCCCAAAAACCCGGCACCCCAAAAACCGGGAACCCCAAAAACCAGGCACCCCAAAAACAGGATACCCTAAAAACGGGATACCCCAAAAACATCTCTGCCGCTGCCGCTGGGCGTCCGAGCTGGCTGCCGCCTGCCAGGTACCCCCGAAATCCGGGGAACCCCAAAACCCGGCACCCCAAAAACCGGCACCCCAAAAACCGGGTACCCCAAAAACGGGATAACCCAAAAATGGGATACCCCAAAAACATCTCTGCCCGCTGCCGCCAAGCCCGAAGCTGGCTGCCGCCTGCCAGGTACCCCGAAATCCAGGAACCCCAAAAACCGGCACCCCAAAACCCCGACACCCCAAAAACCAGGCACTCCGAAACTGGGGCACCCCAAAAACAGGATACCGCAAAAATGGGATGCCCCAAAACTCAGCACCCAAAAACCGGGTACCCCAAAACCGGGCACCCCAAAAACGGGGCACCCCAAAAACCCCGACACCCCAAAAACCGGGCACCCCAAAACCGGGCACCCCAAAACCCCCGACACCCCAAAAACCCCGACACCCCAAAAACCGGGCACTTCAAAACTGGGGCACCCCAAAAACTGGATACGCCAAAAACTGGATACCCCAAAAACCCAGCACCCCAAAACCCGGCACCCCAAAAACGGGGCACCGCAAAAACAGGATACCCTAAAAACGGGGTACCCCAAAAACATCTCTGCCCGCTGCTGCCACGCCTCTGAGCTGGCTGCCACCTGCCAGGTACCCCGAGATCCGGGCACCCCAAAAACCCGACACCGCAAAAAGGGGATACCCCAAAAATGGGGCACCCCCAAAAACCGGGAACCCCAAAACCCGACACCCCAAAAATGGGCACCCCAAAAACGGGCACCCCAAAAACATCTCTGCCCGCTGCCGCCGCGCCTCCGAGCTGGCTGCCGCCTGCCAGGTACCCCGAGATCCGGGCACCCCAAAAACCGGCACCCCAAAAACCGGGTACCCCCAAAAACCGGGCACCCCAAAACCGGCACCCCAAAACCCCGACACCCCAAAAACCGGGCACCGCCAAAAACAGGATACCCTAAAAATGGGGTACCCCAAAAACATCTCTGCCCGCTGCCGCCGTGTCTCCGAGCTGGCCACCACCTGCCAGGTACCCCGAGATCCGGGCACCCCGAAATCCGGTACCCCAAAAACGGGGCACCCCAAAAACCTCGACACCCCAAAAACCGGGAACCCCAAAAACGAGATAACCCAAAAACGGGGTACCCCAAAAACATCTCCGCCCGCTGCCGCCGCGCCTCCGAGCTGGCTGCTGCCTGCCAGGTACCCCGAGATCCGGGCACCCCAAAAACCGGCACCCCAAAAACCGGCACCCCAAAAACCCCGACACCCCAAAAACGGGGCACCCCAAAAACGGGGCGCCCCAAAAGCAGACACCCTGAAAACCCGACACCTCAAAAACTGGGCACCCTGAAACTGGGGGTTCCCTCACCTCAAAATTGCCTGGGAGGGACATGGACACCCCCAAACCCGTGGGAAAGGGACCCCAGGAACCCTCAAACCCCATTTTGAGGAACCCCAAAACCAACCAGGGAAGCACCCAAATGCATGGTGGAGGAACCCCAGGAACCCCCAAATCCTTTTTGGGGAATCTGTGCACCCCAAACCTACTACAAAGGGACCCCAAACCAACCAGGGAGGGATGTGGGGAACCCCAAATCTATGGCAAAGGGACCCCAAAACCAGCCAGGGAAACATCTGGGGACCCCCAAACCCACAGAGAAGGAACCCCACAACCCCCAGTGGAGAACGAAGGCACCCCAAATCTACTGAGAAGAGACTTCAGGGACCCCAAAACCAACCAGGGAGGGACCTGGGGACCTCCAAATCCATGGGGAAGGGACCCCGGGAACCCCAAACCCAATTTTGGGGAATCTGGGCACCCCAAACCGGCTACAAAGGGACCCCAAAACCAACCAGGGAAGCACCTGGGGACCCCCAAATCCATGGGGAAGGAACCCCAGGGACTTGGGGAACCCCAAATCTATGGCAAAGGGACCCCAAAACCAGCCAGGGAAGCATCTGGGGACCCCCAAATCCATGGGGAAGGGACCCTGGGAACCCCAAAACCAAATTTGGGGAATCTGGGCACCCCAAACCGGCTACAAAGGGACCCCAAAATCAACCAGGGAAGCACCTGGGGACCCCCAAATCCATGGGGAAGGGACCCCAGGGACGTGGGGAACCCCAAATCTATGGCAAAGGGACCCCAAAACCAGCCAGGGAGGGACATGGGGACCCCCAAATCCATGGGGAAGGGACCCTGGGAACCCCAAAACCAACCAGGGACCCTCAAATCCACCGGGGAAGAACCTGAGACCCCCCAAACCCACTGGGGAGGAACCCCCCAACCCCCAGTAGAGAACATGGACACCCCCAGACCCGCTGGGGAAGGGACCCCAGGAACCCCAAAACCAACACGTGGGGACCCCCAAATCCACTGGGGAGGAACCCCCCAACCCCCAATAGAGAACATGGTCACCCCCAAATCCATGGGGAAGGGACCCCAGCAACCCCCAAACCCTATTTTGGGGAACCCCAAAACCAACCAGAGAGTGACCTGGGGTACCCCAAACCCACCAGGGAGGAACCCCAAACTCCTGCCACCCCCTCCCGGGTTTGTGGGGGGATTTTTGCTACCCAAACCTCAGCACCCCCCCTCAACCCACCAGCTCCTCCCCGGGGGGCACCCCGATAATTTCGGGCTCGCTTTTCCCGCAGGAGCTGGGCTTCGGGGGGGACGTGGGCTACCAGACCTTCCTGTACAGCTCCGAGCACGACGCGCGGCGCCTGCTGCTCTTCCTCGTGGAGAAACTGCCGCGGGACGGGGGCGAGCGCGGGGCCGAGCCCCCGGGTGCGGCTGCGGGGTCTGGGGAGGGTCTGCTGGGGTTTCGGGGGGTTATGGGGGGTTTAAACCCTCCGGTGTGGATTTGGGGAGGGTCTGCTGGGGATTTCGGGGGGGTTATGGGGGTTTAAACCCCCAGTGTGGATTTGGGGAGGGGTCTGCTGGGATTGTGGGGGGTTATGGGGGTTTAAACCCCCGGTGTGGATTTGGGGATTTGGGGAGAGGGGTCTGCTGGGATTTCGGGGGGGTTATGGGGGTTTAAACCCTCCGGTGTGGATTTGGGGAGGGGTCTGCTGGGATTTGGGGGGGGTTATGGGGGTTTAAACCCTCCGGTGTGGATTTGGGGAGGGGTCTGCTGGGGATTGTGGGGGGGGGGTTATGGGGGTTTAAACCCCCGGTGTGGATTTGGGGAGGGGTCTGCTGGGATTTTGGGGGGGTTTTCAGAGGGTTTAACCACCCCCGGTGTGGATCTGGGGATTTGGGGAGGGGTCTGCTGGGATTTCGGGGGGTTATGGGGGTTTAAACCCCCCAGTGTGGATTTGGGGAGGGGTCTGCTGGGATTTCGGGGGGTTATGGGGGTTTAACCCCACCCAGTGTGGATTTGGGGAGGGGTCTGCTGGGATTTGGGGGGGATTTTGAGGGTCTGACCCCCCCGGTGTGGATTTGGGGGAGGGGTCTGCTGGGATTTCGGGGGAGATTTTGAGGGTCTGACCCCCCCGGTGTGGATTTGGGGAGGGGTCTGCTGGGATTTCGGGGGGGTTTTGAGGGTCTGACCCCCGTTGCCCCTCCCCAGGGAAGTCGGGGCTGCTGCTCAGAGCCGTCGGGGCCCGGATCCGGGAGCAGCTGGGGACCCCCTGGGTGCCCCCCCAGTGCCGCCCCCCGCCCATCCAGCGGCTGCAGGTGAGACTGGGGGGGTCCCCCGCGCCCCATTCATTAGTGGGGGGCAATGCTTGGTAATTAACCCTTTGTAGGGCACGAGCCACCTGAAGCCGTTCAGCACCTGTGCCCTGGTGCTGCCCCAGAGCGGGGGATCCCCCGGTGAGAGCTGGGGGGTCTGGGGGGTCACTGCGGCTGGAATTTGGGGAAATGTGGAATCTGGGGGGGTCACTGCTGGCTGGAATTTGGGGGAAATGTGGAATCCTGGGGGGTCTGGGGGGTCACTGCGGCTGGAATTTGGGGAAATGTGGAATCTGGGGGTCTGGGGGGGTCACTGCTGGCTGGAATTTGGGGAAATGTGGAATCTGGGGGGGTCTGGGGGGTCACTGCGGCTGGAATTTGGGGAAATGTGGAATCTGGGGGGGGTTTGGGGGGGTCACTGCTGGGCTGGAATTTGGGGAAATGTGGAATTTGGGGGGGTCTGGGGGGTCACTGCGGCTGGAATTTGGGGGAAATGTGAAATTTGAAGTCACTGTGGCTGGAATTTGGGGAAATGTGGAATCTGGGGGGGTCACTGCTGCTGGAATTTGGGGAAATGTGGAATCTGGGGATTGGGGGGTCTGGGGGGTCACTGCTGCTGGAATTTGGGGAAATGTGGAATCTGGGGGGGTCTGGGGGGTCACTGCGGCTGGAATTTGGGGAAATGTGGAATCTGGGGGGGGTCACTGCGGCTGGAATTTGGGGAAATGTGGAATTTGGGGGGGGTCTGGGGGGGTCACTGCGGCTGGAATTTGGGGAAATGTGGAATCTGGGGGGGTCACTGCTGGCTGGAATTTGGGGAAATGTGGAATTTGGGGGGGTTTGGGGGGGTCACTGCGGCTGGAATTTGGGGGAAATGTGGAATCTGGGGGGTCACTGCTGCTGGAATTTGGGGAAATGTGAAATCTGGGGGGGTCTGGGGGGTCACTGCTGCTGGAATTTGGGGAAATGTGGAATCTGGGGGGGTCTGGGGGGTCACTGCTGCTGGAATTTGGGGAAATGTGAAATCTGGGGGGGTCACTGCTGGCTGGAATTTGGGAAATGTGGAATCTGGGGGGGTTTGGGGGGGTCACTGCTGCTGGAATTTGGGGAAATGGGGAATTTAGGGGGGTCTGGGGGGGTCACTGCGGCTGGAATTTGGGGAAATGTGGAATTTGGGGGGGTCACTCATGGCTGGAATTTGGGGAAATGTGGAATCTGGGGGGTCTGGGGGGGTCACTGCTGCTGGAATTTGGGGGAAATGTGGAATTTGGGGGGTCTGGGGGAGTCACTGCTGCTGGAATTTTGGGGAAATGTGGAATCTGGGGGGTCACGGCTGGAATTTGGGGAAATGTGGGAATTTTGGGGGGTCACCCTAAAAGGTTTTGGGGTGTGGAGGTGCTGTGCCCCACAGGAAGGGGTCAGGATTTTAGAGGGTGTCAAATTTTTAGGGGGTGTCAGAATTTTTGGGGGGTGTCACGATTTTGGGGGAGTGTCAAATTGTGGGAAGTGTCAGAATTTTGGGGGGTGTCAGAATTTTTGGGGGGTGTCACGATTTTGGGGGGTGTCACAATTTTTGGGGGGTGTCAGGATTTTTGGGGGGGTGTCAGGATTTTGGGGGTGTCAGAATTTTGGGGAGTTTCAAATTTTGAGGGGTGTCAAAATTTTAGGGGGTGTCAATTTTTGGGAGGTGTCACGATTTAGGGGGCTGTCAGAATTTTGGGGTGTGTCAGGATTGTGGGGGCTGTCAGAATTTTGGGGGGTGTCACAATTTTTGGGGGGTGTCAGAATTTTGGGGAGTGCCAGTATTTGGGGGTGTCAGAATCTTGGGGGTGTCAGAATTTTTGGGGATTTTGTCAGGATTTTTGGGGTGTCAGGATTTTGGGGATTTTCGGGGTGTCAGGATTTTTTGGGGGTGTGTCAGGATTTTTGGGGTGTTAGGATTTTGGGGATTTTCAGGATTTTGGGGGTGTCAGAATTTTTGGGGGCTGTCACGATTTTGGGGGGAGTGTCAGGATTTTGGGGATTTTCAGGATTTTGGGGGTGTCAGGATTTTTGGGGGTGTCAGAATTTCGGGGAGTGTCAATTTTGGGGGGATATCACGATTTTGGGGGTGTGTGGAACCCTGTTTTGGGGTGTTCTTTCTCCCCCAGAGCTGCAAGGAATATTTCGGGGGGTGTCAGGATTTTTGGGAAGTGTCAGAATTTTGGGGGTGTCAGAATTTTTGGGGGATTTTGTCAGGATTTTGGGGATTTTCAGGATTTTGGGGGTGTCAGAATTTTTGGGGGGGCGTGTCAGGATTTTGGGGACTTTCAGAATTTTGAGGAGTGTCAGAATTTTGAGGGGTGTCAGGATTTTGGGGGATTTTCAGGATTTTGGGGGTGTCAGAATTTTTGGGGGTGTCAGAATTTTGGGGGGTGTCACAATTTTGGGGAGTGTCAGGATTTTGGGGGGCTGTCAGAATTTTGAGGCTGTCAGAATTTTTGGGGGGTGTCAGGATTTTGGGGGGTGTCAAGAATTTTGGGGGGTGTCAGGATTTTGGGGGAGTGTCAAGATTTTGGGGGTGTCACAATTTTGGGGGAGTTTCTGAATTTTGGGGAGTGTCAGAATTTTGGGGGGTGTCAGAATTTTGGGGGCGTCAGAATTTTGGTGTCACAATTTTGGGGAGTGTCAGGATTTTGGGGATTTTGTCAGAATTTTGGGGGTGTCAGAATTTTTGGGGGATGTCAGGATTTTGGGGACTTTCAGAATTTTGAGGAGTGTCATGAATTTTGGGGGATTTTCAGGATTTTGGAGGTGTCAGAATTTTTGGGGGAGTGTCACAATTTTGGGGGGTGTCAGGATCTTTGGGGGTGTCAGAATTTCTGGGGATTTTGTCAGGATTTTTGGGGGTGTGTCCAGGATTTTGGGGATTTTCAGGATTTTGGGGGATATCACGATTTTGGGGGTGTCAGGATTTTTGTGGGGGTGTCAGAATTTCGGGGAGTGTCAGAATTTTGGGGGGTGTCAGAATTTTGAGGGGGTGTCAGGATTTTGGGGAGTGTCAGGATTGTAGGAGCTGTCAGAATTTTGGGGAGTGTGTCAGGATTTTTGGGGTGTTAGGGATTGCATCAGGATTTTGGGGTGTCAAATTTTTGAGTGTCAAATTTTGGGGGAATGTCAAGGTTTTGGGGGAGGGTGTCAGTATTTTGGGGGTGTCAGATTTGGGAAGTGTCATGATTTTGGGGGTGTGTGGAACCCCGTTTTGGGGTGTCTCCCCTACTCCCCCCCAGAGCTGCAGGAATATTTCGGGGGTGTCAGGATTTTGGGAAGTGTCAGAATTTTGGGGGGATATCACGATTTTGGAGGTGTGTGGAACCCCGTTTTGGGGTGTTCTTTCTCCCCCCCAGAGCTGCAGGAATATTTCGGGGGCGCCGCCCCCCCGGTGCCGGCCCAGCCCCCCCGGCCCTCGCAGGCCCCCCCGGCCCTGCTGGAGTCCCACTGTGCCCAGCTCTGCGCCCCCCACCTCTGGGGGGCTGGCCCCCAGGTGAGACCCCACCCTGGCCTGGGGACCCCAAAATTTGGGGGGGGGGCTCTGGCTGCCCTTTCTCTCACCCCCAGCAGTTTGAGGAGGGGGCTCCCTCTGCAGTTCTGATTTGGGGGGGCTGTTGGGATTTTGGGGGTCCCAGAAGATGTGGGGGGGGTGGGGGATCCCCAGAAGATGTGGGGGGGGGGGGGTGTGGGGAGGATTTGGGGGTCCCAGAAGATGTGGGGGGGGTTTGGGGGTCCCCAGCAGATGTGGGGGAAGGGGATTTGGGGGGATTTTGGGGGGTCCCAGCAGATGTTGGGGGATTTTTGGGGGGCTGTTTGGGGGGTCCCTACAGGTCTGATCAGCAGATGTGGGGGAGGGGCCCAGGGGAGGATTTTGGGGGTCCCACCGGGTTTGGGGGAGGATTTGGGGGTCCCAGCAGATATTGGGGATTTTTGGGGGCTGTTCTGGGGGTCCCTGGGATATTTTTGGGGGTCCCTGGGCTATTTCCGTGGCTGTTTTGGGGTCCCCCAGCCCCGCTCCCCCTTTTGGGGCTGTTCTGGGGTCCCTGGGCTATTTTTGGGGCTGTTTTGGGGGTCCCTGGGATATTTTGGGGGGCTGTTCTGGGGGTCCCATCAGATATTGGGGGGGCTGTTCTGGGGGTCCCCATCGTCCCCAGATATTTTGGGGGCTGTTCTGGGGGTCCCTAGGGACTATTTTTGGGTCTGTTTTGGGGGTCCCTGGGCTGTTCTTGGGGCTGTTCTGGGGTCCCTGGGCTATTCTTGGGGGCTGTTCTGGGGGTCCCTGGGCTATTTTTTGGGGGGCTGTTCTGGGGGTCCCTGGGCTGTTTTGGGGGGCTGTTCTGGGGGTCCCTGGAGGCTGTTCTAGGGTCCCCAGCCCGTCCGTTCTGGGGGCTGTTCTGGGGGTCCCTGGGATAATTTTGGGGCTGTTTGGGGTCCCTGGGCTATTTTTGGGGGCTGTTCTGGGGTCCTAGACTCATTGTTGGGGGCTGTTCTGGGGGTCCCATCAGATATTTTGGGGGCTGTTCTGGGGTCCCTAGCCCAGCCCGTTTGGGAGCTGTTCTGGGGGTCCCTGGGATATTTTGGGGTCCCCAGCCCGGCCCGTTTTAGGGGGCTGTTCTGGGGGTCCCTGGGATATTTTTGGGGGCTGTTCTGGGGGTCCCCATCAGATATTTTGGGGGCTGTTCTGGGGGTCCCCCAACCGGCCCGTTTTAGGGGCTGTTCTGGGGGTCCCTGGGATATTTTGGGGGCTGTTTTGGGGGTCCCTGGGCTATTTTGGGGGCTGTTCTGGGGTCCCTGGGCTGTTTTGGGGGGGCTGTTCTGGGGGTCCCTGGGCTGTTTGGGGTCCCCCAGCCCGGCCCGTTTTGGGGGCTGTTCTGGGGGTCCCTGGGATATTTTGGGGGCTGTTTTTGGGGGTCTCTGGGATATTTTGGGGTCCCCAGCCCGGCCCGTTCGGGGAGCTGTTCTGGGGGTCCCATCAGATATTGGGGGAGCTGTTCTGGGGTCCCCCAGCCCGGCCCGTTCTGGGGCTCTTCTGGGGGTCCCTGGGATAATTTTGGGGCTGTTTTGGGGTCCCTGGGCTATTTTGGGGGCTGTTCTGGGGGTCCCTGGGGCTGTTTTGGGGGCTGTTCTGGGGGTCCCTGGGCTGTTCTGGGGTCCCCCAACCCGGCCCGTTTTTGGGGCTGTTCTGGGGGTCCCTGGGATATTTTGGGGGGCTGTTCTGGGGGGTCCCATCAGATATTGGGGGCTGTTCTGGGGTCCCCAACCCCGGCCCGTTTTTGGGGGCTGTTCTGGGGGTCCCTGGGATATTTTGAGGGGCTGTTCTGGGGGTCCCTGGGCTATTTTTGGGGCTGTTCTGGGGGTCCCTGGGCTGTTTTGGGGGCTGTTCTGGGGGTCCCTGGGCTGTTATTCCGTGGCTGTTTTGGGGTCCCCAGCCCGGCCCGTTCTGGGGGCTGTTCTGGGGGTCCCTGGGCTGTTTCCGTGGCTGTTTTGGGGTGCCCATCCCGCCCCCGCAGGCCCCCCGGCGCGGGGCCGCCTGCGCGCTGGAGTGGCTGCCAGCAGCCCCGCCCCGCGTGCCGGCCCCGCCCCCCGCCTGGCCCGGGGGCGCGCCTGGGGCGAGGGGGCGCCGGGGGCGCTGCCCCGGGGGTCCCGCTTCACCGCAGCCAGCAGCTGGCCCGCCAGCAGGTGGGGGGCTGGGGGGTGTTTAGTTTTTGGGGGGGCTGGGGGGTGTTTTGGGGGGCTGGGGGGTTGTTTTTGGGGGGCTGGGGGTGTTTTTGTGGGGCTGTGGGTTGTTTTTAGGGGGCTGGGGGTGGTTTTGGGGGGCTGAGGGGTTGTTTTTAGGGGGGCTGGTGGGGTGTTTTTGGGGGGCTGGGGGTTCGTTTTTAAGGGGGGGCTGGGGGTCTTTTGTGGGGCTGGGGGTGTTTTGAAGGGGCTGGGGGCTAGGTTTTGGGGGGCTGGGGGTTCGTTTTAAGGGGGACTGGGGGTCTTTTGTGGGGCTGGGGGTGTCTTTGAAGGGGCTGAGGTTTCTGTGGGGCTGGGGGGGTTTGGGGGGCTGGGGGTGTACTGGGGGTTGTTTTGGAGGGGCTGGGGGCGGTTTTTGGGGGGCTAGGGGGTGGTTTTGGGGGGCTGGGGGGTGTTTTGGAGGGCCGTGGGAGTCGGTTTTGGGGGGAGCTGTGGGTTGTTTTTAGGGGGTCTGGGGGTGGTTTGGGGGGGCTGGGGGTTCCGTTTTTAAGGGGGGCTGGGGGTGTTTTCGGGGGCTGGGGGTGGTTTGGGGGGGCTGGGGTTTCGTTTTTGGGGGGCTCTGGGTTATTTTTGGAGGGCTGTGGGTTATTTTGGGGGGCTAGGGATAGTTTTGGGGGCTCTGGGCTCTGGAGGGCTCTGTGCCATTTTGGGGGCTCTGTGTCAGTTTTTGGGGGCTCTGGGTCAGTTTTGGGGGCTCTGGGGTTATTTTGGGGGGCTCTGGTTTTTGGGGGGCTCTGTGTCAGTTTTGGGGGGCTCTGGGCTGTTTTGGGGGGCTCCTGGGTTATTTTGGGGGGCTCTGTTGGTTTTGGGGGCTGTGGGTTATTTTGGGGGGCTCTGTTGGTTTTTGGGGGGCTCTGTTGGTTTCGGGGGCTCTGGGCTGTTTTGGGGGGCTCTGTTGGTTTTTGGGGGCTCTGTTGGTTTCGGGGGGCTCTGGGCTGTTTCGGGGGGCTCTGTTGGTTTTGGGGGCTCTGGGCTGTTTGCCCCAGGCTCCTGACCCCTCGGGGGTCTCACCCCAGGACCCCCAAAGCTGCTGCAGCAGATCCCGGCTGAGACCCCCGGGACCCCCAGGAGGTGAGTGGGAGGGGTCACCGCAGACCCCCGTGGCTCTCAGTGGTCACTCACTGGTCACTCTGGGATCTCAGTGGTCACTCAGTGGTCACTCAGTGGTCACTGGTCATTCTCAGTGGTCACTGGTCACTCAGTGGTCACTCACTGGTCACTGGTCACTCTCAGTGGTCACTCAGTGGTCAGTGGTCACTCACTGGTCACTCTGGGATCTCAGTGGTCACTCAGTGGTCACTCTGCCCCTCAGTGACTCTCAGTGGCCACTCCATGTTCTCAGTGGTCACTCTGGTCACTCAGTGGTCACTCAGCAGTCACTGGTCACTCAGTGGTCACTGGTCACTCGCTGGTTACTCTGGTCACTATCAGTGGTCACTCAGTGGTCACTGGTCACTCAGTGGTCACTCTGAGTGGTCACTCTGCTCTCTCAGTGGTCACTCACTGGTCACTCTGCCCCAGGACCCCGCCGTGCCCAGGCCGCTCTGCAGGAGGCTCTGAGCGGTCACTGGTCACTCTCAGTGGTCACTCAGTGGTCAGTGGTCACTCACTGGTCACTCACTGGTCACTCTGGTCACTCAGTGGTCACTCAGTGGTCAGTGGTCACTCCCCAGGACCCCGCCGTACCCAGGCTGCGCTGCAGGAGGCTCTGAGCCACTGGTCACTCTCAGTGGTCACTGGTCACTCAGTGGTCACTCTCAGTGGTCACTCAGTGGTCACTCTGTCCCTCAGGGACTCTCAGTGGTCACTCCATGTTCTCAGTGGTCACTCTGGTCACTCAGTGGTCACTCAGCAGTCACTGGTCACTCAGTGGTCACTGGTCACTCAGTGGTCACTCTGAGTGGTCACTCTGCCCCAGGACCCCGCCGTGCCCAGGCCGCGCTGCAGGAGGCTCTGAGTGGTCACTGGTCACTCAGTAGTCACTGTGGTCACTCTCAGTGGTCACTCACTGGTCACTCACTGGTCACTCACTGGTCTCTGGTCCCCCCAGGACCCCCGCGGTGCCCGGGCCCGGGAGGAGGCCGCGCTGCTGGAGGCTCTCAGTGGTCACTGGTCACTCACTGGTCACTCACTGGTCACTGGTCACTCACTGGTCACTCACTGGTCACTCACTGGTCACTGGTCACTCACTGGTCACTCACTGGTCACTCACTGGTCACTCACTGGTCACTGGTCACTCACTGGTCACTCAGTGGTCACTCACTGGTCACTCAGTGGTCACTGGTCACTCAGTGGTCACTCACTGGTCACTCACTGGTCACTGGTCACTCAGTGGTCACTCAGTGGTCACTCACTGGTCACTCACTGGTCACTCACTGGTCACTCACTGGTCACTGGTCACTCACTGGTCACTGGTCACTCAGTGGTCACTCACTGGTCACTCAGTGGTCACTGGTCACTCACTGGTCACTCACTGGTCACTCACTGGTCACTGGTCACTCAGTGGTCACTCAGTGGTCACTCACTGGTCACTCACTGGTCACTCAGTGGTCACTCACTGGTCACTGTGGTCACTCAGCAGTTACTGTGGTCACTCACTGGTCACTCAGTGGTCACTCACTGGTCACTCAGTGGTCACTGTGGTCTCTGGTCCCCCAGGACCCCCGCGGTGCCCGGGCCCGGGAGGAGGCCGCGCTGCTGGAGGCCGTGGCGGGGCTGGAGGCCGCGCTGGAGGCGAGCCGGGGGGAGCTGCGGGGGGCGCGGCTGCGGCTCAGCCAGGTGGGCTGGGGGGGCTCTGAGTGACCCCAGGCTGAGCTGCAGGGGGGGCTCCGGGGGGCACAGATGATGTTGGGGTGTTTTTGGGGGGCTGGGGGTGTTTTTTGGGGGGGCTAGGGGCTGGTTTCATGGGGGGCTGGGGGATGTTTTGGGGGGCCGCGGGTGTTTTTGGGGGGCTGGGGGATGTTTTGGGGGAAGCTGGGGGGTGGTTTGGGGGGCTGGGGGCTGGTTTGGGGGGGCTGGGGGTGTTTTTGGGGGGGCTGGGGGTGGTTTGGGGGGGCTGGGGGTGATTTGGGGGGGCTGGGGGGTGGTTTGGGGGGCTGGGGGGTGGTTTGGAGGGCTGGGGGTGATTTGGGGGGCTGGGGGTTGTTTGGGGAAGCTGGGGGTGGTTTTGGGGGGCTGGGGGGTGTTTTTGGGGGGCTGGGGGATGTTTTTGGGGGCTGAGGATGTTTTGGGGGGGCTGGGGGTGGTTTGGGGGGGCTGGGGGTGTTTCTGGGGGGTGTTGAATGGGGGGCCTGTAGGAGTTGGGGCTTCATTTGGGGGGCTGGGGGTTTGGGGTGCCCTGACTGACCCCCCATGCCCAGGCAGATTTGCAGGGGGGGCTCCGGGGGGCACAGAGAATTCTGGGTCGGTTTTGGGGGGCTGGGGGTTGGTTTTGGGTGCCCTGACCCATCCCCCGTGCCCAGGCAGAGGTTCTGGGGGGCACAGGGGGATTTGGGGGAGGGCTCTGGGGGCTTTTGGGGGGCTCTGGGGGTTTTGGGGGGGCTCTGGGGGGTTTTTGGGTGCCCTGACCCGTGCCCCCAAATCCCAGGTGGAGGCCGAGGTGCGGCGGGCCCGGGGGGGCTCTGGGGGTTTTTGGGGTGGCACAGGGGTGTTTTGGGGGCTCTGGGGGGTTTTTGGGGGCTCTGGGGGGCTCTGGGGGGTTTTTGGGGTGGCACAGAGGGTTTTGGGGGCTCTGGGTGTTTTTAGGGTGCCCTGACCCCCCCAATCCCAGGCGGAGGCCGAGAGGTGCGCGGGCCCGGGGGGCTCGGGGGTTTTGGGGGGGCTCTGGGTGTTTTTGGGGTGCCTGACCCCCCATCCATCCCAGGCGGAGGCCGAGGTGCAGCGGGCCCGGGGGCTCTCGGGGGGCTCTGGGTGTTTTTGGGGGGCTCCTGGGTGTTTTTGGGGTGCCCTGACTGACCCCCCCATCCCAGGCGGAGGCCGAGGTGCGGCGGGCCCCGGGGGGCTCTCGGGGGGGCTCAGGGGTTTTGGGGTGCCTGACTGACCCCCCATCCCAGGCGGAGGCCGAGGTGCGGCGGGCCCCGGGGGGGCTCTGGGGGGGTTTTGGGGGGGCTCTGGGTGTTTTTGGGGTGCCCTGACTGACCCCCCCATCCCAGGCGGAGGCCGAGGTGCTGCGGGCCCGGGGGGCTCTCGGGGGCTCTGGGGGTTTTTGGGGGGCTCCTGGGGATTTGGGGGGGCTCTGGGTGTTTTGGGGTGCCCTGACCCGTGCCCCCCCATCCCAGGCGGAGGCCGAGGTGCGGCGGGCCCGGGGGGCTCTCGGGGGGCGCTTCAGGACGCCAGCTTCAGGGGGCCGGGCCCGGGCGCTGGAGCTGCTGCCGGACGCCAGCAGAACAACCTGGGCAAGCTGCAGGTGGGGCTGGGGTCCCACATGGGGGGTTTGGGGGTCCCAGCAGATGGGGGGGGCGGTTTGGGGGGATTTTGGGGGTCCCAGATGTGGGGGGAGGGGTTTGGGGAGGATTTTGAGAGTTTGGGGGAGGGATTTTGGGGTCCCAAATGAGGGAGGTTTTGGGGGAGGGATTTTGGGGGTCCCAGATGTGGGGGGAGGATTTGGGGGGAGGATTTTGGGGGTGCCAAATGAGGGGGGGTTTGGGGGAGGATTTTGGGGGTCCCAAATGAGGGGGTTTTGGGGGAGGATTTTGGGGGTCCCAGATGTGAGGGATGGGTTTTGGGGAGGATTTTGGGGGTCCCAGATGTGGGGGGAGGGTTTGGGGGAGGATTTCGGGGGTCCCAGATGTGAGGGATGGTTTTGGGGAGGATTTTGGGGGTCCCAGATGTGGGGGGGAGGATTTGGGGGGAGGATTTTGGGGGTCCCAGATGTGAGGGATGGGTTTTGGGGGAGGATTTTGGGGGTCCCAGATGTGGGGGGAGGGGTTTGGGGGTCCCAACAGATGGGGGGGTTGGGGGGAGGATTTTGGGGGTGCCAAATGAGGGGAGGATTTGGGGGGAGGATTTTGGGGTACCCAGATGTGCGGGGGGGTTTTGGGGAAGGATTTTGGGGGTCCCAGATGTGGGGGGTTCGGGAGGATTTTGGGGGTCCCAGATGTGGGGGGAGGGGTTTGGGGGTCCCAACAGATGGGGGGCGGTTTGGGGGAGGATTTTGAGGGTCCCAGATGTGAGGGATGGGTTTGGGGGGAGGATTTTGGGGGGTCCCAGATGTGGGGGGGTTTTGGGGGGCAGTTTGGGGTACAGGGTGGTCCCAGTCGGGGGAGGGGAAGGAGGGCGGTTTGGGGGTGCTGGGGGGCAGTTTTGGGGGTGTCAGCGCTTTGGGGGTGCAGTGTGGGGGTGTTGCAGGGGGGCTGTCAGTGGTTTTGGGGGGTCAGGGGGTTCGGGGCAGTTTGGGGTGTCACTCCCGGGGCTGTCAGTGTTTTGGGGGGTGCATTCCGGGGGTATCAGGAATTTGTGGTGTCACTCCGGGGTGTCAGCAGTTTTGGGGGCTGTCAGGAGTTTGGGGGTGCATTCCAGGGGTGTCCGGAGTTTGGGGGGTCACTCTGGGTTGTCAGCGGTTTCAGGGGGCTGTCAGGAGTTTGGGGGTGTCACTCTGGGCTGTCAGTGGTTTCGGGTGTCACCCCGGGCTGTCACCGTTTTGGGGGGCTGTCAGGAATTTGGGGATGTCACCTGGGCTCTCACTGTTAATTTCGGGTGTCCCCCCGGACTCTCACCGTTCCTGGGGGGCTCTCACCATTTATTTTGGGGTGTCCCCCCGGCTGTCACCGTTTCTGGGGGGGCTCTCACCGTTCTGGAGGGGGCTGTCAGGAATTTGGGGGTGTCCCTCGGGCTGTCACCGTTTATTTCGGGGTGCCTGGGCTCTCCCCCAAGCACTCGGGGTGCCCCGGGACGTCACCATTCCTGGGGCTCTCCCGTTAATTTCGGGTGCCCCCGGTCTCTCCCCCGTTAATTTCGGGTGCCCCTGGCTCTCCCCCGATAATTTCGGGGGTTAATTTCGGGCTCTCACCGTCCCGGGGGGGCTCTCCCCGTTAATTTCGGGGTGCCCCGGTCTCTCCCCGATAATTTCAGGGTGCCCCCGGGCTCTCCCCGATAATTTCAGGGTGCCCCCGGGCTCTCCCCGATAATTTCGGGATTAATTTCGGGCTCTCCCGGTTAATTTCGGGCTCTCCCGGTTAATTTCGAGCACTTTCGGCTCTCCCCGTTAATTTCGGGGTGCCCCGGTCTCTCCCCGATAATTTCGGGGTTAATTCCGGGCTCTCCCGGTTAATTTCGGTCTCTCCCCGTTAATTTCGGGGTGCCCCCGGACTCTCCCCGATAATTTCGGGGTTAATTCCGGGCTCTCCGGTGTCCGCTCCCGCAGCTGCTGGTGGAGGGCAGCAGCCGCCGCCTGCTCGCTCTGGCCGCGCAGTGGGAGCGGCGCCGGGGGCCGCTGCTGGACGAGCTGCGGCAGCTCCGGGCGCGCCGCGACTCCGCCCAGGTGCGGGGCAGGGCGGGGAGGGGGCTGGGGGCGCGGGGGTCGCCCCTCCGGGGGGTTTGGGGCGCCCTCGTTCTGCATTGGGGGGGCTGGGGTTCCTCCCCGGTGGGTTGGGGGTCCCCATGTCCCTCCCTGGCTGGTTTTGGGGTCCCTGGAGCCTCTGAAGTCCCTTTGCTGTGGGTTTGGGGTGCCCAGATTCCCCCAAATAGGGTTTGGGGGTCCCTAGGGTCCCTTCCCCATGGGTTTGGGGCTCCCTAGGTCCCTCCCTGGCTGGTTTTGGGGTCCCTTTGTTGTGGGTTTCGGGTGCCCAGATTCCCCAGAATTGGGTTTTGGGGTCCCTGGGGTCCTTTCCCCGTGGGTTTGGGGCTCCCCAGGTCCTTCCCTGGGTGGTTTTGGGGTCCCTGGGGCTGCTGAGGTCTTGTCTCAGAAGGTTTGGGGTCCTCTCGTTCTCTAATGGGGGGCTGGGGTTCCTCCCTGGTGCATTTGGGGCTCCCCACATCCCTCCCTGGCTGGTTTTGGGGTCCCTGGAGCCTCTGAAGTCCCTTTTTAGTGGGTTTGGGGTGCCCAGATTCCCCAGAATTGGGTTTGGGGGTCCATAGGTCCTTTCCCTGTGGGTTTGGGGCTCCCCATGTCCCTTCCTGGTTGGTTTTTGGGGTCCCTTTGTTGTGGGTTTGGGACGCCCAGATTCCCCAGAATTGGGTTTGGGGGTTCCCAGGTTCCCTTCCGCAGTGGATTTGGGGCTCCCCGTGTTCCTCCTTGGTTGGTTTTGGGGTTCCTGGGGTTCCTTTGCTAAGCATTTGGGGCTCCCCACATCCCTCCCTCGTTGGTTTTGGAGTTTCTGGGGTCCCTTTGCCATAGATTTGGGGGTGCCCATGTCTACCCTGGCTGGTTTTGGGGTCCCTGGAGCCTCTGAAGTCCCTTTGTTGTGGGTTTGGGGTGCCCAGATTCCCCCAAATAGGGTTTGGGGGTCCCTAGGGTCCTTTCCCCATGGGTTTGGGGCTCCCTAGGTCCCTCCCTGGTTGGTTTTGGGGTCCCTAGGGTCCCTTCCCCATGGGTTTGGGGCTCCCTAGGTCCCTCCCTGGCTGGTTTTGGGGTCCCTTTGTTGTGGGTTTGGGGTGCCCAGATTCCCCAGAATTGGGTTTTGGGGTCCCTGGGGTCCTTTCCCCGTGGGTTTGGGGCTCCCCAGGTCCTTCCCTGGGTGGTTTTGGGGTCCCTGGGGCTGCTGAGGTCTCGTCTCAGTAGCTTTGGGGTGCCCTCGTTCCCCAGTGGGGGGGCTGGGGTTCCTCCCCGTGGGTTTGGGGGTCCCTGGGGTCCCTTTGCCACGGATTTGGGCAAATGCCCCTCATGTCCCTCCCTGGTTGGTTTTGGGGTTCCTGGAGTCCCTTCCCCGGTGGATTTGGGGCTCTCCAGGTGTTTCCCTGGGTGGTTTTGGGGTCCCTGGGGCTGCTGAGGTCTTGTCTCAGAAGGTTTGGGGTCCCCTCGTTCTCTAATGGGGGGGCTGGGGTTCCTCCCTGGTGTATTTGGGGCTCCCCACATCCCTCCCTGGCTGGTTTTGGGGTCCCTGGAGCCTCTGAAGTCCCTTTTTAGTGGGTTTGGGGTGCCCAGATTCCCCCAAATAGGGTTTGGGGGTTCCCAGGGTCCCTCCCTGGTTGGTTTTGGGGTCCCTTTGTTGTGGTTTGGGGTGCCCAGATTCCCCAGAATTGGGTTTTGGGGTCCCTAGCGTCCCTTCCCCATGGGTTTGGGGGTGTCCATGTCCCTCCCAGGCAGATTCTGGGGTCTCTGGGGTCTCTTCTCAGTAGGCTTGGGGTGCCCTCCTTCTCTAATGGGGTTTGGGGGGTCTCAGGTTCTTCCCCAGTGGACTTGGGGGTCCCTGGTTGGTTTTGGGATCCCTGGAATCATTGAAGTCCTTTTGTAGCCGGTTTGGGGTGTCCAGATTCCCCAAAATAGGGTCTGGGGGTTCCCGGGGTCCCTTTGCCAGGGGTTTGGGGGTCCCCATGTCCCTCCCTGGCTGGTTTTGGGGTCCCTTTGTTGTGGGTTTGGGGTGCCCAGATTCCCCAGAACTGGGTTTTGGGGTCCCTGGGGTCCCTCCCCCAGTGGATTTGGGGCTCCCCACATCCTTCCCTGGTTGGTTTTGGGGTTTCTGGGGTGCCTTTGCCTTGGTTTTGGGGGTCCCCAGGTCCCTCCCTAGTTGGTTTTGGGGTCCCTGAGGTTTCTTCTCAGTAGATTTGGGGTGCCCTCGTTCCCTAATGGGGGTTGTGGGGTTCCTTCTCTGTGAGTTTGGGGTGCCCAGATTCCCCCCAAATAGGGTCTGGGGGTTCCCAGGGTCCCTTCCCCAGTGGATTTGGGGGTCCCCAGGTGCTTTCCTGGTTGGTTTTGGGGCTCCTGGGGTCCCTTCCCCATGGGTTTGGGGGTGTCCAGGTCCCTCCCTGGCAGATTCTGGGGTCTCTGGGGTCTCAGTAGATTTGGGGTTCGTGGTTTTCCCCAAAATGAGGTGCCTGCAGTCCATTTCCCGTGGGTTTTGGGGTCCCCAAATTTCTTTGGCAGGTTTTAGGGTTCTTTGGGGTTGGGAGTCCCTTCCCAGAAGTTTTGGGGTCCCTGGAGTCCCTTCCCTGTTGGTTTTGGGGTCCCCAGATCATTCCCTGGTCCCTTTTGGGTTTCCCTGATAATTTTGGCGCCCTGGGTCCGTTGCTGGGCACTCCGGGCTCTGCAGTCCCCGCTCCTGGTTGGGTTTGGGGGTCCCTGTGCCCCCGGAGCCGCGGTGATTTTGGGGTCCCCCCCAGCGGGAGTCGTCGCGGCGGCTGCAGGAGACGCGGGCGCTGCTGCAGCGCAGCCGGGCGGCGGCCGAGGAGGCGCGGAGGAAGGAGAGTCTGCACGGGCAGCTGGTCAGACTGGGGGCACTGGGGGCACTGGGGGGCACCTGAGGGGGTTTGGGGGGGATTCAGGGGGCACTGGGGGGGTTTTGGGGGGCTCAGGGGTCACTGGGGGGCACCCTGAGGTGTTTGGGGGGGCTCAGGGGGTCGTTGGGGGAGGTTTCAAGGGTCACTGGGGGGCACCCTGAGGTGTTTGGGGGGGGATTCAGGGGTCATTGGGGGGGTTTGGGGGGGGGGCTCAGGGGGTCACTGGGGGGCACCCCGAAGTGTTTTGGGGGGCTCAGGGGTCATTGGGGGGCACCCTGAAATGTTTTGGGGGGTTCAGAGGTCACTGGGGGCACCCTGAGGTGTTTGAGGGGGGGATTCAGGGGTCACTGGAGGGATTTTGGGGGGGCACTGGGGAGGCACCTGAGGTGTTTGGGGGGGGATTCAGGGGTCATTGGGGGGCACTGGGGGGGGTTTTGGAGGGCTCAGGGGTTACTGGGGGGCACCCTGAGGTGTTTTGGGGGGCTCAGGGGTCATTGGGGGAGGTTTCAAAAGGGTCACTGGGGGGGCACCCTGAGGTGTTTGGGGGGGATTCAGGGGTCACTGGAGGGATTTTGGGGGGCACTGGGGGGCACCTGAGGTGTTTGGGGGGGATTCAGGGGGCATTGGGGGGGGCACTGGGGGGGTTTTGGGGGGCTCAGGGTCACTGGGGGAGGTTTGGAGGGTCACTGGTGGGGTACCTGAGGGAGGTTTTGGGGGATTCAGGGGGTCACTTGGGGGGCACTGGGGGGGGGGCACCTGAGGGGGGTTTTAAGGGGGCTCAGGGGTCATTGGGGGGCACTCCGAGGTGTTTTTGGGGGGGCTCAGGGGGTCACTGGAGGGCACCTCGAGGTGTTTTGGGGGGCTCAGGGATCTCTGGGGGAGGTTTGGAGGGTCACTGGCAGGGGCACCTGAAGTATTTTTGGGGGGCTCAGGGGGTCACTGGGGGGGCACCTGAGGGGGGTTTGGGGGGGCTCAGGGGTCATTGGGGGGCACTGGGGGGTTTTTGGGGGGCTCAGGGGTCACTGGGGGGTGACCACAAGGTGTTTTTGGGGGCTCAGGGGGGTCACTGGGGGGCAGCCCGAGGTGTTTTGGGGGGCTCAGGGGTCACTGGGGGTGACCTCAAGGTGTTTTGGGGGGGCTCAGGGGGTCACTAGGGGGCACCCTGAGGTGTTTGGGGGGATTCAGGGGTCACTGGGGGGTTTTGAGGGGGCTCAGGGGGTCACTGGGGGGCACCCCAGAAGTGTTTTTGGGGGGCCTCAGGGGGTCACTGGGGGGCACCCTGAAATGTTTTGGGGGGTTCAGAGGTTACTGGGGGGGGGGCACCCTGAGGGGGGTTTGGGGGGGATTCAGGGGGGCACTGGGGGGTTTTGGAGAGCTCAAGGGTCACTGGGGGTGACCTCAAGGAGTTTTTGGGGGGCTCAGGGGTCATTGGGGGGCACCCTGAAATGTTTTGGGGGGGTTCAGAGGTCACTGGGGGCACCCTGAGGTGTTTGGGGGGGGCTCAGGGGTCATTGGGGGGGGGGCACTGGAGGGGGTTTTGGGGGGCTCAGGGGTCACTGAGGGCACCCCGAGGTGTTTTTGGGGGGCTTAGGGTCACTGGAGAGTTTTGCAGGGTCACTGGCAGGGGCACCTGAGGGATTTTTTGGGGGCTCAGGGGGTCACTGGGGGACACCTGAGGTGTTTTGGGGGGCTCAGGGGGTCACTGGGGGGGGCACTGGGGGGGGTTTGGAGGACTCAGGGGTCACTGGGGGTGACCTCAAGGAGTTTTAGGCTCAGGGGTCACTGGCGGGGCATCTGAGGAGGTTTTGGGGGGCTCAGGGATCCTCGGGGGAGGTTTGCAGGGTCACTGGGGGCGGCACCTGAGGGATTTTTTGGGGGGCTCAGGGGTCACTGGGGGGACACCTGAGGAGGTTCTTGGGGGATTCAGGGGTCATTGGGAGGCACTAGGGGGGGTTTTTGGGGGGCTCAGGAGTCACTGCGGGTGACCTCAAAGGTGCTTTTGGGGGGCTCAGGGGGTCATTGAGGGGCACCCCGAGGTGTTTTGGGGGGCTCAGGGGGTCACTGGGGGGCACAGGAATATTTTGGGGTACCCAGGGGATTTTGGGGTGCCCTGCTGACCCTGTGCCCAGCTGGCCGAGCTCGGGGGGAGTTTGGGGGGTGCTCAGGGAGGTTTTGGGGTTCTCAGTGATATTTTGGGGTGCTCAGGGGTATTTTGGGGTGCAGGTGTCTGAGCTCAGGATTATTCTGGGATGTTTTTGGGGGTACTCAGGGGTATTTTGGGGGTGTTTTTGGGGGTGCAGGTGGCCGAGCTGGCAGCGCTGTCCCCAACGTTTTGGGGTGCTCAGGGATATTTTGGGGTGCTCAGGGATGTTTTGGGATGTTTTGGGGTGCTCAGGGATATTTTGAGGTGCTCAGGATTATTCTGGGATGTTTTGGGATGTTTTGGGGTGCTCAGGGATGTTTTTGGGGTGCAGGTGGCCGAGCTCAGGGATATTTTGGGATGTTTTGGGATGTTTTTGGGATGTTTTTGGGGTGCCGGTGGCCGAGCTGGCAGCGCTGCCCCCCGACGTTTCGGGGTGCTCAGGGATATTTTGGGATGTCTTTTGGGGTGCAGATGGCCGAGCTCAGGGATATTTTGGGATGTTTTGGGGTGCTGGTGTCTGAGCTCAGGATTATTCTGGGATGTTTTGGGATGTTTTGGGCTGCTCAGGGAAGTTTTTTGGGGGTGCAGGTGTCTGAGCTCAGGGATGTTTTGGGATGTTTTGGGGTGCTCAGGGAAGTTTTTTTGGGGTGCAGGTGTCTGAGCTCAGGATTATTTTGGGGTACAGGTGTCCGAGCTCAGGATATTCTGGGATGTTTTTGGGGTGCTCAGGATATTTTGGGATGTTTTGGGATGCTCAGGGATATTTTGGGGTGCTCAGGATTATTTTGGGGTGCAGGTGTCTGAGCTCAGGGATATTCTGGGATGTTTTGGGGTGCTCAGGATGTTTTTGGGGTGTTTTTGGGGCGCAGGTGGCCGAGCTGGCGGCGCTGCCCCCCGACGTTTCCCGCGCCGTTTACACCCAGCGCATCCTGGAGATCGTCGGCAACATCCGCAAGCAGAAGGAGGAGATCGGCAAGGTGGGGGGTGTGGGGGGCTGGGGGGAATTTTTGGGGGGCTGGGGTGGATTTTTGGGGGGCTGGGGGGGATTTGGGGGGCTGGGGAGGGGATTTTGGGGGGCTGGGGGGGGATTTTTGGGGGGCTGGGGGGGTTTGGGGGGCTGGGGGAATTTGGGGGGCTGGGGGAGGGATTTTTGGGGGGGGCTGGGGGGGAATTTGGGGGGTTGGGGGTGGATTTTGGGGGGCTGGGGGGATTTTGGGGGGCTGGGGAGGGAATTTGGGGGGCTGAGGGTGGATTTTGGGAGTTCTGAAGGTTTTGGGGAGCCCCAACCCTTATGGGGGTCAGGGACAGAATTTCAGGGGTCCCTCTGGCAGCCCTAAAGGGGTTTGGGGTGTTCGGTGCTGTTTGGGGGTTTTGGGGGGGGGGCTGGGGGGGATTTTGGGGGGGCTCTGAAGGTTTGGGGGGGTTCTGACAATTTGGGGAGCCCCAACTCTTGTGTGGGGGGCAGGGAGAGTTTTGGGGTCCCTCCAGCAGCCTAAAAGGGATTTTGGGGGGTTTTGGGGGGCTCTGATACTTTGGGGGGGCTCTGACAGTTTAGGGGGTCCCACAGTTTGGGGGGGGCTCTGATACTTTGGGGGGGGCTCTGACAGTTTGGGGGTTCTCCCAGTTTGGAAGATCCCCAATTCTTGTGGAGGGGCAAGGAGAGAATTTTGGGGTCCCTCCAGCAGCCCTAAAAAGGGGTTTGGGGGGCTGGGGGGGCTTTGGGGGGGCTGTGTGCACCCCCAAACTGAGGAAGCAGTTTTGGGGGGCCCTGACACCCCCCAGATTTTGGAGGACACGCGGGCGCTGCAGAAGGAGATCAACGCCCTGGGGAAGCTGGAGAGAACCTTCAGCGTCACCGACAACTGCTCTTCAAGGTGGGGGGACCCCCAAAATTGGGGGACCCCAAAAATTGGGGGTCACAGTGGGATTTAGGGGGCTGGGGGACCCCCAAAATTGGGGAAGATCACGGGGAGTGGGATTTGGGGGGCTGGGGGACCCCCAAAATTTGGGGGTCACGGTGGGATTTGGGGGGCTGGGGGACCCCAGGTGGGGGAAGCTCACGGTGGGATTTGGGGGGACTGGGGGACCCCCAAAATTGAGGGAGCTCACGGTGGGATTTGGGGGACTAGAGGGGACCCCAAAATTGGGGAGTCACAGTGGGATTTGGGGGGCTGGGGGAGGGGGCATTCAGAGGCAGCCTGTGTGGGATGGCCCCCAAGGGGTGAGGAGCTGGGACCCCCAAAACTGTCCCTGTGCCCCCCCAAATTGTCCCTGTGCCCCCCCCAAATTGTCACGTGTGCTCCCCAAACTCTCCTGTGCACCCCAAACTCTCCCTGTGCCCCAAACTCTCCTGCACCCCAAATTCTCCTGTACCCCCCAAACTCTCCTGCACCCCAAACTCTCCCTGCACCCCAAACTCTCCTGCACCCCAAACTCTCCTGCACCCCAAGCTCTCCCTGTACCCCCAAACTCTCCCGGCACCCCAAACTCTCCCTGCACCCCAAACTCTCCTGCCCCCAAACTCTCCCGGCACCCCAAACTCTCCTGCCCCCCAAACTCTCCCGGCACCCCAAACTCTCCCTGTGCCCCAAACTCTCCCCCTGTGCCCCCAAACTCCCCTTTACCCAAAGCTCTCCCTGCCCCCCAAACTCTCCCTGCCCCCAAACTCTCCTGCACCCCAATCTCCCCTGTGCCCCAAACTCTCCCTGCCCCAAACTCCCCTGTGCCCCCAAACTCTCCCTGCACCCCAAACCCTCCCCTGTACACCCCAAACTCCCTCCCTGCCCCCAAACCTCTCCTGTGCCCCAAGCCTCTCCTGTGCCCCAAAGCTCTTCCTGCGCCCAAACTCTCCTGCACCCCAAACTCTCCCCCTGTGCCCCCAAACTCTCCCCTGTAGCCCCCTGAAACTCCCCTTTGCCCAAAGCTCTCCCTGCCCCCAAACTCCTCCCCTGCCCCCAAACTCTCCCTGTGCTCTAAACTCTCCCTGTGCTAGACTCTCCGTGCACCCCTGGACTCTCCCTGTGCCCCCCAAACTGCCCCCAAAGCTCTCCCTGTGCCCCCAAACTCTCCTGCACCCCCAAGCTCCCCCTGCCCCCAAAGCTCTCCTGCCCCCCAAACTCCCCTGCACCCCAAACTCTCTCTGTGCCCCCAAACTCTCCTGCACCCCAAACTCTCCCTGTGCCCCCAAACTCTCCTGTGCTAAACTCCCCCCTGCACCCCAAACTCTCCCTGTGCCCCCAAACTCCCCCTGCACCCCAAACTCTCCTGCACCCCAAACTCTCCCTGTGCACCCCTAAACTCCCCTGTGCCCCAAACTCTCCCCTGCACCCCAAACTCTCCCTGTACCCCCCAAACTCTCCTGCCCCCCAAAGCTCTCCCCCTGTACCCCCAGACTCTCCCTGTGCTAAAGCTCTCCTGCCCCCAAACTCCCCCTGTACCCACCTCCCCCAGGGACGCCAAGCGGACGAGGTGGTGAGAAAAGCCTACAAGTACCCTGGCAGCTCTGCACGAGGTACTGGGGGTCCAGGAGGGAACTGGGGGGTCACTGGGGAAAAGGGGGGACACTGGAATTTGGGGGTCCCTCTAAACGCCCCCTGCCCCCAGAACTGTGCCCAGCTGATCCAGACCATCGAGGACAGGGACCATCCAGAGGGAAATCCGGGACCTGGAGGAGCAGGTGGGGGCTGGAGGCTTGCTTGGTTTGGGGGCAGGGGGATTTTAGGGGGCTGGGGGGTTTGGGGGCAGGGGGTAAATGGATTTCCATTTCTGGCCCCCCCCAGATCTATTGGGGTGCTGATCTCTTTGTGCCTGTCCCCACCTCTTTCCTCCTGATTTTTACCGCCCCCAAATTTCTTACACATTTTCCTCCTCTCATTTTGCCCCCAATTTTAACCCACGTTTCCCCCTTCAATTTTTCCACCTCACTTTTCACCCCCATTTCTGATTTTTAACCCCCGTTCTCCCCTCCCATTTTCCCTCCCCAATTTTTCCCTCCTAATTTTTCCCCTCCCAATTTTTACCTCTCCCCAATTTTTCCTACCTCCCATTTTGCCCCCATTTTTCTCCCTCCCATTATGCCTCCCCAATTTTTACCCTCGTTTCCTCTCCTGTTTTTTTGCCTCTCCATTCCCCCATTTTCCCTCCCATTTTGCCCCCAATATTTATTCTACATTTCTAATTTTTACCCCATTTCCCCCTTTTTTGTTCCTCCAACTTTTCCCCTCCTCATTTCCTCCCCCATCTCCCCCTCCCCATTTCTGTCTCCTGACTTGATTCTGATTTGCTTGACGATCTTTGACGGATCGACGTTCGACGATCGACTTGATCGACGGTCGACGTTCGACGATCGATAAAAAGATCGACGGACTTTGAAAAAACGGATGGATTGATGATTGATTTGCCTGATTTTGAGTTTTGATTGATCGACGCAGCGATTGATTTGTTCGAGTTTTGACGGATTTTGATCGAGGATGGATTTGAGGTGGATTGATTTGACGGATTTTGATCGACGGATCGAGTGATTGATTGCCTGATGACGGATTCGATAAAAGATTGATTTAAGTTCGATGATTGATTTCGAGATTGATTTTGAGCGATGGATTTTCTGCGCCTGATTTTGACGATAAGATTGATTTTGATTTTGAGAAAAAAAGAGTTTTGAGTGGAATGGATGGATTGATGCAAAGATGATCTGCAAGAGGATGGATGGATAGTGGATTGAGAAAAGATGCCGATGAAAAGAGGATGAGAAAGATTGATGGAAAAAGCGGATGGTGATGATGATGGATTGATGGATGGAAAAGGAAAAGGAAGGAAAAGGAAGGAAGGAAGGAAGGAAGGAAGGAAGGAGGAATCTCAATCTGATTCCCTCAATTTTTTCTCCGACTTTTCCTCACCCGCTTCCCCTCCCAACTTCCCCCCGCTCCATTTGTTCCCCAGATCGAGGAGGCCAGGCCCAAGCCCCGCCAGCCTGAGCCGATCCTGGCCGACTGCCGCTGGGCGCCCCAGGAGAACGCTGTGCCGGGTCAGCCTCACGTCACACGCCTGAGCCCCCCCGGGACCCCTGGCTTTGGGGCGTTCTCAGCCCCCCTGGTTTGGGGGCGCCTCCCCAGATTTGGGGTGCCCCCTGCAGCCCCCCCAGAATGCACCCACAGCGGGAGGGGCGGGCGCTCCCGGGCGGCTTATGTTCATCAACTGCGGGCGGGCGCTTTCGGGCCGTCGCGTCGCTCGTGGGATTTGGGGGTCGTTGAGCTTTGGGGTCCCCTCAGCTCTGGGGCATAAAGTACTTGAGGTCAGCTGTCCCCTGTGGAGCTATGGGAGCACTGTGGGGTTAGCGGCGGACGTTTGGGGGTGCATCACAGGTGTTTTTGGGGTGCCAGGAGGGCTTTGGGGTTACATGGCTTTGGGGTGCCAGGAGGGCTTTGGGGAGTTTCTGGGGTATCCAGGACTTTAGGGTGCCCAGTGAGAGATTTTGGGGTACTCTGAGGGTTTAGGGGCATCCAAGGAGGGCTTTGGGTGCCAGAAGGGCTATTGGGGTTCCAGGGTGATGTTGGGGCTTTGGGGTGCCAGGAGGGCTTTGGGGGTGCCGTTTGGGTTCTTTGGGGGTGCCAGGAGGGCTTTTGGGGTTGCAGTGTTAAAGCTGCAGGGCTTTGGGGTGCTGGGTTTGGGCTCTTGGGGTGCCAGGAGGGTGCCTCCCTGGGTTTTGGGGGTGCTGCTGGATTTTGGGGTGCCAGGAGGGCCGTTTGGGCTTTGGGGCCAGGAGGGCTTAAAGCTGTGAGGGCTTTGGGGTGCCAGGAGGGTTTCTTGGTGTTCCAGGACGCTGTTTGGGGTCTTTGGGGTGCCAGGAGGTGCCTTGTTGGTGGAGGGCTTTGGGTGCTGTTTGGGTTTTGGGGTGCCAGGAGGGTGCTTTGGGGCTTTGGGGTTGTGAGGCCTCAGGCACAGGAGGGCTGTTGGGGTGCCGAGGGTACCTAGTTGGGTTTGGGCGCTGTTGGGGCTTTGGGGTGCCAGGAGGGCCTTTGGGGTGCCAGGAGGGCTTTTGGGGTTCCAGGCGCTGCTGGGGCTTTGGGGTGCCAGGAGGGTTCTTGGTGTTCCAGGATGGCTGTTTGGGGTTTTGGGGTGCCAAGAGGGCTTTTGGGGTGCCAGGAGGGCTGCTGGGTGCCAGGAGGGCTGTTTGGCTTCGGGGTGCCAGGAGGGGTACTGCTGGGTTTTGGGGGTGCTGTAGGGTTTTGGGGTGCCAGGGCACGCTGGGTTTTGGGGTTCCAGGAGGGTTTTGGGGTGCCAGGAGGGGTGTTTGGGGGTGTGGCTTTGGGGTGCCAGGAGGGGTTTTGGGTTCCAGGAGGGTTTGGGGGTACCTGAGGCAGCGCGTCCTCGCCGGCGCCGGAACTCGGCCTCGATCCACGGTCCAGGACGGCTGCCCGGACCGCCGGGCTTACTTGTGCAGGCTGAGGTTGTGCCGCACGGCGTTCTGGGGACACCCGAAATCGGGGGAGAAACACCCCAAAATCGGGCTGGGGGCACCCCAAAATCGGGCTGGGGACACCCCAAAATCGGGCTGGGGACACCCACACCGGGGACACCCACACATAGGGGAAGGGACACCCCAAAATGGGGACACGACACCCCCAAAAATCAGGAAGGGACACCCAAAAAACGGGGAGGGGACACCTCAAAATCTGGGAGCAGACACCCCAAAATCGAGGAGGGAACACCCTAAAATCGGGGTGAGGACACCCCAAAATCAAGGAAGGGACACGCAAAAATCGGGGTGAGGACGCCCCAAAATCGGGGAAGGGACACCCCAAAAATCGGGGTGAAAACACCCCAAAATCGAAGTAGAAACACCCCAAAAATGGGGGGGGACACCCCAAAATCAAGGAAGGGACACCCAAAAATGGGAAGGGGACACCTCAAAATCTGGGAGCAGACACCCCAAAATCGGGGAGGGGGAACCTCAAAATCGGGGAAGGGACACCCCAAAAATCGGGCAAAGAACACTCAAAATCGGGGAAGGACACCCCATGTAGAAACACATGGGGGAGAGGACACCAAAATCGGGAAAGGGACACATGTGTGGAGTGGGAACATTTTGGGGTGCGCTGGGGTGTCCCAGGGATGTTTGGGGGTCCCGGGGTGTGTTTGTGAGGGGGAGGGAGGCTGTTCGAGGATCCCTCGTTGTTTGAGAGTCCCAGAGGGGTTGTTCAGGGGGTCCTGGAGTATTTTTGGGGGTCGGCTGTTTCAGGGGGGTCCCAGGGAGCTTTTTTGGGTTCCCTGGGGGCCGCTTTTTGGGAGAGTCCAGTTGTTGGGGGATCCCGGGGGTTCCTAAGGTGTTCCTGGGGCTGTTTGGGGTCCCGAGGTGTTTGGGGGTCCCAGGGCTGTTTTGGGTGTTCCTGGGGCTGTTTTGGGGGTGTTCCCGGGGAGGCTGTTTTAGTCCAGGGGTTTGAGGGGTCGGGGGTTTCTAGGGGTCCCGGATTTTGGGGGATCCCGGTTTTAGGGTTCCTGGGGCTGTTTTCAGGGGTCCCAGGGGGGTGTCTGGAGGTGCCGGGGGTTGTTGTTTTGGAGTTTCTGGGATTGTTGTTTCGGGGTTTCCACTGGGGGTTGTTTGGGGGGGTCATGAGGGGTTCAGGGGTTGTTGTTTAGGGGTCCCAGGGGTTTTTCCGTCCCAGGGTCGTTTCAAGGGGTTTTGGTGTTCCTGGGGGCTGTTTTTGGGGTTCCCAGGGGTTTTCTGGGGGTTCCAGGCTGTTTTCCCGGGGGTCCCAGGGTTTTGGTGTTCCTGGGACTGTTTTACTGAGGGGGTCCCGGGGGTTTATGGAGGGTTCCCAGGGCTGTTTTTCAGGAGGGTCCAGTGCGTTTTCAGGAGGGTTTGTGTCCCTGGGACTGTTTTTCAGCGTCCCGGGGTTTCTAGTGTTCCTGCTGTTTTTGGGGGTCCCGGGGGGTTTTTAGGGGAGTTCCTAGAGGCTGTTTTCAGGGGTTCCCAGGGTTTTGGAGGGGTCCAGGGGCTGTTTTTCGGGGTCCCGGGGTTTCTGGGGTGTTCCTGGGGCTGTTTTGGGGTCCAGGGGTTTTTGGAGGGGTCCTGGGCTGTTTTTGGGGGTCCTGGGGGTCCCACCTCCAGGTGGCGGGTGTTGTGCGGAAGAAGCCGAACCTGCGGGCTGAACCAGTGGTAGATCTCCAGGCGCTTCTGCTGCGGGGACTCAGGATGCCTGGGGGGGCGGGGGGGACATTTGGGGACATTGCACTCGGGCATTGGGGACACTAGATTGAGGGACATTGGGGACATTGGGACATCGCATGGAGGGCATTGGGAGCATTGGGACATTGGGGACATTGGGGGCATTGGGACACTAGACATTGCATTGGGACATTGACATTGGGGCATTGGGACACTGGGGACATTGCATTGGGGAGTGAGAATTAGAGCACAGGATGGGGCTGTGTACGGGTTGAGGTCGAGGCGGAGGTTTGGGGTGTCGAGAGGCTTTGGGGGCTCACCCAGCGGATCAGCTGTGGCGTGAGGTGTAGAGAGGAGTGATTTGGGGGTTCAGGAGAGGGTTTAGTGTCACCAGAGGATCGTGCTTCGGGGTTGGGGGTTTGGGGGTGTCGCTTTGGGAGCTCACCCAGCCGATCCAGCGTGGCGAGGTGTGCCGGGCGGTGCTCAGCCGAGTAATACTCCAGTCTCTGCCGGGGTCAGAGACTCCATCACGCCAGATTTAGAGGACAGCGCCCCCCAAACCCGGCGCTCACCTGGGCAGAGCCCCCCGCGCTCCCAGGGGTGCCCCGGGGGGGGCAGCAGCACCTCGGGGTCCCCTCAGCCTCGAGGCAGCCCAGAGCAGAGCCTGCCTGGCCCCTTCCCGAGCCCTGCGGGAGGGGCACAGGTGAGCTGGGGGTCCCCGACCTCACCACATTTTGGGCGCCGTCTTACCGTGCTGGGGGGCGCAAGCGGAGGAGCTGAGCCTGCAACAGCCCCAGGCGGTGCAGTGGGCCAGCCGAGGGGAGATGGGGGGCACGCGATGGGGGCGGGGGCACACGCCGATCAGCAAAATACCAACGTGACTGGGGCCAAAGCAACAACGCCGGACGGGGCCAAAGCAACACGGGGACGGGGCACACGGATGGGAACACGGACGGAAGAAATAATGGAAAATAACGAACACAAATGGATGGAGGCACACGCGGAAGGCACACGGACGGGCACACGGATCAACGGCACACAACGGACGGCACAACGGACATGGACCAATGGAAGACCATGGAAGCACACGGACTGGCACACCCAATGGGGCACAATGGATGGGGCACACGGATCAACGACACACCGAACGAGGACACAACGGAAGGCACACACGGACGGGCACACGCGGAAGACACACACGGATCACACACCCGACCACCGAAGGACAAGACCCAGGACAACACACGGATGGGACACAACGGACACACACATCGGACACACCGAACACGGACCAACGGATCAACGGACACACCGAAGGCACACGGACCACACACATGGACACACCGAACACACCCACACGGCACACACGCCGGAATGCACACACACGGACTGGCACACACGGATCAACACACACACGGGCACACGACCGCCGACACGGAACACGGACAAGGCACACGCGGACGAACACACCGAAGGAAGAATCAACGGACACGGACGAACACACGGACAACACGGACTGGAAGGCACACGGACGGGCACACGGACAAGGCACACGCGGAAGGAAGAAAACGGAGGCCGGAATCCGAAAACGGAATAAACGGACAGGATAACGACTTGGCGGGCAGGAACCCACAAGAGGCACAGATCTGACCGGACAGGAGCACAGGAATCCCAGGACAGGACGAAGGCACGGACAACCGGACAGGAACAAATGGAGCCGGAAGGAATGGATCAGGGCCCAGTGGAACAGGCCCAGGAGCACCGGATCAGGATCCAGGGCCCAGGTCTTTGGGGCCCAGGGGTGGGTGTGGTTGGGGCCGGGGCCTGGGGCCAGGGGTTTGGGGGCCCAGGGGTTTGGGGGCCCAGGGGTTTGGGGTCTGTGGTTTGGAATCCCAGGGTTTGGGGCCCAGGGTATGGCCAGGACCGGATCAGGATTTGGGGCCCAGCTTGGGGCCCAGGCCTGGGGCTCTCAGGGGTTTGGGGCTCCAGGGGTCAGTGCAGGTTTGCGTCTGCATGAGGTCTGGGGGCCCAGGTCCGTGGGTCTGGGGGTCTCAGGGCCTGGGGCCCAGGGGATTTCGTCGATGGGGTCTGCCTGGGGTCAGGGTCTCAGGGTTTTGTCTCATGGAGTTTGGGGGCCCAGGTTTGGGGGTCTCAGGTTTGCCTTGCCTGTCTCAGGGGTTTGGGGGCCTAGGGGTCTGAATGGCGGGGCCCAGGGTTTGGCCTGTCGGGGGTCCCAGGGTTTGCCCAGGGGTTTCGCCCATGGTTTGCTTTTGGGGCCCCAGGTGTTTGGGGGTCTCAGGGTTTTGCCCTGGCGGCTGGCCAGCTCTGGATGCTGGGGCTCAGGGACTGTGAACTCCCCAGGGTGTTTGGGGGCCCCAGCTTTTGGGGGCCCCAGTCTGGGGACGGGGCTGGGCCCCACCCCGCCGCCCCAGCCCCTGGGACCTCCCAGCTGAGGGGCAGGCACCAGCCACTGGCCGGGGTGCGGAGTGGAATGCCCGGACTGGACCCCACCGAGACCTGGGAAGGAAAAGGCCGTGCTGGGAGGACGGAAGGAGAGAGACTGAAAGGGGACCCCACCGGAGACCTGGAGGGCAGCCGGTGGAGGAGCGTGGGGTGCACACCGTGGCGGGGAAACAGGACACGGTATGTGGGGGGAGCGGAACCCCCATCCCTGCCCACCCCATCCCCCACCCCCACACTGACCCCCACGCAGATGGGTTTGCTGCTGCTCAGAGGGGCCAAGGGGACCTCCCTGGTCCACGCAGCCTGGGACACTGCCCAAGTGCTCCCAGTGGGGAGGGAGAGTGGACTCATCTCTGCTCTCTCCCCACCATCCCCAGCTCTGGGACACTGTCGTGCTCCCAGTGCAGCTCCCGTACTGAGTGCTTCTGCTGCTCCTCATCCCATCCACCAGCTCCCAGTGCTCCCAGTCCATCCCAGTCCATCCCAGTACGGGGGGAGCTTCTGCTGGGGCTCTTCATCCCATTCACCAGCTCCCAGTCCATCCCAGTCCATCCCAGTCCATCCCCAGTCCATCCCAGTACGGGGGAGCTTCTGCTGGGGCTCTTCATCCCATTCACCAGCTCCCAGTTTATCCCAGTCCATCCCAGTTCATCCCAGTGCTCCCAGTACGGGGGGAGCTTCTGCTGGGGCTCCTCATCCCATCCACCAGTCCATCCCAGTCCATCCCAGTCCATCCCAGTAAGTACTGAGTTATTCCCGGTTTCCCCCAGTCCTTTCCAGTATCCCCAGTGACTCCCAGTGGTCCCAGTATGGGGGAGCCCACTCCCATTTTCCACTGGGGCTCCTCATCCCATCCACCAGCAGCCTGTTGAGCTCCCAGTCCATCCCCGTTCATCCCAGTCCATCCCAGTCCATCCCACTAAGCACCAAGTCATTCCCGGTTTCCCCAGTCCATCCCAGTTCATCCCAGTCCATCCCAGTGTGCTCCCAGTGCTCCCCAGTATGGGGAGCCCACTCCCAGCTTCTGCTGGGACTCCTCATCCCATCCACCAGCAGCCTGTTGAGCTCCCAGGCCATCCCAGTCCATCCCAGTGCCTCCCAGTCCCGCCCCAGTATCGATCCTATCCTCCCCTGGCCCACCCAGCATCACGCCAGTGCCCCCAGTGTGCTCCCAGTGCTCCCAGTATGGGGGAGCCCGCTCCCATTTTCCACCGGGGCTCCTCATCCCATCCACCCGCAGCCTGCTGAGCTCCCAGTTCATCCCAGTCCATCCCAGTGCCTCCCAGTCCATCCCAGTCCCTCGCATTGTCATACCAGTAACCACCGAGTCATTCCCAATTTCCCCCAGTCCTTTCCAGTATCCCCAGTTCCTCCCAGTCCTTCCCAGCACCCCTCCAGTCTCTCCCTGTAAGCTGCCATCCCTCCCAGTCCCTCCCAGTATCTCCCCAGTCCATCCCAGTGTATTCCCAGCCCATCCCTGTTACCCTCCCAGTTTCCCCAGTATTTTCCAGTGCTTCCCACTCCATCCCAGTCCCCTGACACCCTCCCAGTTTTCCCCATTTTCCCAGCCCAGTGCTCCTCCAGCCCCTCCCGACGCCCTCCCCAGTCCATCCCAGTCCATCCCAGTCCCCACCCAGTGCCTGCACTGCTCCCAGTGGCTCCCAGTATCAATTCTCTGCTCCCCCAGTCCCTCCAGTGCGCCTCCCAGTGCCTCCCAGTCCCCCCAGCATCAATCCTGTGCCCCTCCAGTGTGCTCCCAGTCTCTCCCAGTGCCTCCCAGCGGCTCCCAGTGCCTCCCAGTATCAATCCTGTGGCCCCCCAGTGTGCTCCCCAGTCTCTCCCAGTGCCTCCCACTCCTCCCAGTAGTAGAACCCAGTGTGCTCCCAGTCTTTCCCAGCGCCTCCCAGCAGCTCCCAGTCCCACCCAGCATCAATCCTGTGCCCCCCCAGTGTGCTCTCAGTCTCTCCCAGTCCCTCCCAGCAGCTCCCAGTCCCACCCAGTATCAATCTTGTGCCCCCCAGTCCCTCCCAGCCGCCTCCCAGTGGCTCCCAGTCCCACTCAGCATCAATTCTGTGCCCCCAGTGGCTCCCCAGTCCCTCCCAGCGCTCCCAGTCCCACCCAGTATCAATCCTGTGCCCCTCCCAGTCCCTCCCCAGCGGCTCCCAGTCCCACCCAGTATCAATCCTGTGGTCCCCCAGTCCATCCCAGTGTCTCTCAGTCTCTCCCAGTCCCTCCCAGCAGCTCCCAGTCCTACCCAGTGTGCTCCCAGTGCCTCCCAGTCCCCCCCAGCATCAATCCTGTGCCCCTCCAGTGTGCTCCCCAGTCCCTCCCAGTGTGCTCCCAGTAGCTCTCAGTGGCTCCCAGTCCCCCCAGCATCAATTCTGTGCCCCCCCAGTGTGCTCCCAGTCTCTCCCAGTGCCTCCTAGCGGCTCCCAGTGCCTCCCAGTATCAATCCTGTGCCCCCAGTCCCTCCCAGTCCCTCCCAGTCCCTCCAGTGCTCCCAGTGGCTCCCAGTCCCTTCCATCATCAATTTTGTGCCCCCCCCAGTGGCTCCCAGTCCCTCCCAGTGGCTCCCAGTCCCACCCAGTATCAATCTTGTGCCCCCCAGTCCCTCCCAGCTGCTCCCAGTCCCACACAGCATCAATTCTGTGCCCCTCCAGTCTCTCCCAGTCCCTCCCAGCGCTCCCAGTCCCACCCAGCATCAATCCTGTGCCCTCCCAGTCCCTCCCGGTGGCTCCCAGTCCAACCCATCATCAATTTTGTGCCCCCCAGTGGCTCCCAGTCCCTCCCAGCAGCTCCCAGTCCCACCCAGTATCAATCCTGTGCCCTCCCAGTCCCTCCCAGCGGCTCCCAGTCCCACCCAGCATCAATCCTGTGCCCTCCCAGTCCCTCCCAGCGGCTCCCAGTCCCACCCAGTATCAATCCTGTGCCCTCCCAGTCCCCTCCCAGCGGCTCCCAGTCCCACCCAGCATCAATCCTGTGCCCTCCCAGTCCCTCCCAGCGGCTCCCCAGTCCCACCCAGTATCAATCCTGTGCCCTCCCAGTCCCTCCCAGCGGCTCCCAGTCCCACCCAGCATCAATCCTGTGCCCTCCCAGTGTGCTCCCAGTCCCACCCAGTATGAATCCCGTGCCCCCCAGTCCCTCCCAGCGCTCCCAGCTCACGGCTCCCGCGCTCCCGCCATGGCTCTGGGCCGTGCCGGGCGCTCCCACCTCCGATTTATAGACGGGAAACCACAGCCCTGAGTCACGGCGGGGGCGGGGGGCCGGGCCGGGCCCCCCCAGAGCCGAGCAGGTGCCCTGGGACAGCCGGGACAGGCACCCCAAAACCAGAAATGGCCCCAGTGATGAGGGACAGGCACCCCAAACCAGAAATGGCCCCAGTGATGAGGGACAGGCACCCCAAAATAACCAGGGAGAAACTCCTCAAAACCCGCTGAAATGTCCCAAAACGGAGACACCCTGAATTGGCTGGGCAGAGACACCCCAAAATTCAGAGAAATATCCCCAAATGATGCGGCACAGACACCCCAAAATAACCAGGGAGAAACTCCTCAAAACTCGCTGAAATGCCCCAAAACGGAGACACCCTGAATTGGCTGGGCAGAGACACCCCAAAATTCAGAGAAATATCCCCAAATGATGCGGCACAGACACCCCAAAATAACCAGGGAGAAACTCCTCAAAACTCGCTGAAATGCCCCAAAACGGAGACACCCTGAATTGGCTGGGCAGAGACACCCCAAAATTCAGAGAAATATCCCCAAATGATGGGGCACAGACATCCCAAAATTCAGAGAAATATCCCCAAATGATGGGGCAGAGACACCCCAAAATTCAGAGAAATATCCCCAAATGATGGGGCAGAGACACCCCAAAATTCAGAGAAATGGCCCCAGTGATGAGGGACAGGCACCCCAAAATACCCAGGGAGAAACTCCTCAAAAACTGCGGAAATGCCTCAAAACGGAGATGCCTCAAAATCCCAAGAAATGCCCCAAAACAACAGAGCAGAAATGTCCAGACAGAGACATCCCAGAATGAGGAGGAAAGCCCCAAAATAATGGCACAGCCACCCCAAAATGGTCAGAGACATCCCAAAATAATGGCACAGCCACCCCAAAATGGTCAGAGACATCCCCAAATGAGGCAAAATGCCCAAAAAATGGCCAAGGACATCAAAAAATGAGGCAGAATGCCCCAAAACAACTGGGGAGAAACACCCTAAAAATGGTTTTATATGCGGAGAGACACCCCAAAATAGCAGGGCAAAGATATCCAAGATTTGCCAGGCAGAGAAACCCAAAATGTGTGATCAGAGTCCCCAAAATGAGAAGAAACACCCCAAGCAGCCGGGCAAAAACACCCGAAAAAAACCCGAGATTCACACCAAAACAGCCAGGCAAAAACACCCTAAAAAACCCGAGATTCACACCAAAACAGCCAGGCAAAAAAACACCATAAAAAACCGAAATTCACCCCAAAACAGCCAGGCAAAAACGCCCTAAAAAACCCGAGATTAACCCGAAAATGTCCGGGCAGAAACACCCTAAAAAAACCGAGATTCACCCGAAAACAGCCAGGCAAAAACACCCGAAAAAACCCGAGATTCACCCCAAAATAGCCAGGCAAAAACACCCGAAAAAACCGAGATTCTCTCCAAAACAGCCGGGCAAAAACGCCCTAAAAAAACCCGAGATTCACCCGAAAAAAGCCAGACAAAAACACCAGAAATGAAGCGAGATTCACCCGAAAATGGCCGGGGAAAAACACCCTAAAAACACTGAGATTCACCCCAAAACAAGCAGGCAAAAACACCCTAAGAAACCGAGATTCACCCGAAAATGGCCGTGCAGAAAACACCCTAAAAAAACCGAGATTAACCCGAAAACAGCCAGACAAAAACACCAGAAATAAAGCGAGATTCACCCGAAAATGGCCGGGGAAAAACACCCTAAAAACTCGAGTCACCCCGACAATGGCCGAAAGCAGAAAACACCCTAGAAATAAAAGCGAGATTCACCCGAAAAACAGCCAGGGGAAAACACCCCAAAACCTGAGATTCACCCAAAAACAGCCAGGGGAAAAACACCCAAAAAACCTGAGATTCACCCCAAAAACAGCCAGGGAAAAAAACACCCTAAAAAAACCCCGAGATTCACCCGAAAATGTCCGGGCAGAAACACCCGAAAATACCGAGATTCTCCCCAAAACAGCCAGGGAAAAATACCCTAAAAACCGAGATTTACCCCAAAACAGCCAGGCAAAAACACCAGAAATAAAGCGAGATTCACCCGAAAATGGCCGGGGAAAAACACCCTAAAAACTCGAGATTCACCCCAAAAACATCCAGGGGAAAAACACCCTAAAAAACCGAGACACACCCCAAAACAGCCGGGCAAAAACGCCCTAAAAAAAACCGAAATTCGCCCGAAAAAAGCCAGACAAAAACACTAGAAATAAAGCGAGATTCACCCGAAAATAGCCGGGGAAAAACAACCTAAAAAACCGAGATTCACCCGACAATGGCCGAGAAGAAACACCCTAAAAAAACCGAGATTAACCCGAAAACAGCCAGGGGGAAAAACACCCAAAAAAACCGAGATTCACGCCAAAACAGCCAGGCAAAAACACCAAATAAAGCGAGATTCACCCAAAAATGGCCGGGGGAAAAACACCCTAAAAAATGGAGATTCATCCCAATACAGCTGGGCAAAAACACCCTAAAAGAACCGAGATTCACCCGAAAATGGCCGGGCAGAAACACCCGAAAAAACCGAAATTCACCCAAAAATGGTCGGGCAGAAACGCCCCAAAGCGACCAGGCTGAAATGCGCCAAAATCAGGAGAAACGCCCTCAAATAAACTCAAAATAGCCGGCCAGAGATACCCAAAATTCAATAAAACACCCCAAAATTGATGAGCAGAGACCCCCCCCAAAGCGGGGCCCCTACAAATCTGCCCCCCGCCCATCCCCCACAAACCCCCTCAAAACTCCCGAAACGCCCCAAAATGACGCAGTCGGAAAAAAATCAGCTTGAACACCTCCAAAAAACCGAGCAATGGCCCCAAACCGCTCGGGATCCCCCAAATCCCTAAAATCTGTTCAAAAAGGGGAAAATCCCCAAGGAAAGATTCCCCTCCCCCCCCGCACCCCCAAATTTTGGGGCTTTTTACACCTGCAGGCCCTGAGTTTTTGCTCTTTTTTGGTTTTTTTTCCATGCAAACGCCTCCAAAATCCACTGGGTTAAAAATCACTTTTTGGCGCCTTCCAGCCCCGAATTCGGCGGGTTTTGCCCCAAAGCCGCTCGGGGTGTAGCACCCGGGACCCCTCCCCATTTTCGGGGTGGGGTTGGGGAGTTTTCCCCCCTCCCCCGGGATTTCCCCAGCTCGAAGAGACGTGAAACTGAGCCCGAGGCAGGAAATCGGGGGGGTGCGGTGGATTTTTGGAGGTGGGGGGGTGAAACAGAGCTGGTACCTGCCCCCCCCACCCATCCCCCACCCCATGGGGACCCCCCCTGTGCCCACCTGGGTGGCACAATGCCCCCCAAAAGAACCCTGGGGGGGATTTAGGGCACAGCCCCCCCCCCAAATGCGCTCACCTGCTGCACCCCGAGTGCTGCCCGCCCTGGCACCCCGCTTTTTATATTTTCATTTTTTTTACATTTTTATTTTTTTATATTTTCATTTGTGCCGAGGATCCTTTTTTTTTGGGGGGTGAAGGAGCTCCCAGGGGTGCAGTGTGGGGTGTGCCCTCAAAGCCTCCACCCCCCGTGAGCCCCCCCCAATATTCAGGACCCCTCAAAAATCCCTTGGGAGAGAGACTCAGGTGTTTAGGGGTGCTAATGCCCCCCAGAGACCCCCCTCCATCCCCAACCCCCCTCAAGGGGGAGCAGATATTGGGGGACCCTCTTGCTCCCCCAGACCATATTGGGGGGACCCATGAGAACGAGGGGGGGGCATTAACAGCCCCCAAGGCACCCCCCAATCTCCAGGACTGCCCCAGGAACCTTTAACCCTTCCCCTGTGTGACCCCGACTCTCTGGGGTCCCCCCAATTTCGAGGAGCCCCCCAAACACCCCTGGGGACCCTCAGAGGACTCTCAGCGCTCCCTAAACATCTGCACACACTGGGGGGGGACACACTCTGCCCCCCCAGGAACGGCCTTTAACCCCTCCTCCCTTTGGTCACTCCGACCCTCCGGGAGTCCCCCAAATCTGGAGGAGCCCCCCAAACACCCCCCGGGGACACTCAGGGGATCCTCAGCTCTCCCCAGACATCTGCACACACTGGGGGGGACACGACACACACTTTGCCCCCCCCAGGAACGGCCTTTAACCCCTCCCCCTGTGTGACCCCTGGACTCTCAGGGGGTCCCCCCAATCTCGAGGAGCCCCCCGAACACCCCCGGGGACCCTCAGCGCTCCGCAAACATCTGCACACACTGGGGAGACACACACTTTTCCCCCCCCAGGAATGGTCCCGACCCTCCGGGGTGCTCCCCAGTTTCGAGGAGCCCCCCAGTGACCCGGGGGGTTCCTTCACAGCCCCTCCCGCGGAGACCCTCAATCTCCCCCCGCCCATCCCGGCCCCGCCCCTCCCGGCCCCCGCCCATCCCGGCCCTGCCCCGCGCTGCGGCTCCCGGCCCCGCCCCCCGCCATGGCCCGCGCTCCCGCCTCCGCCCCGGCGCCCCCCGTGGCCGGACTCCCGGCGTGCCCCGCGCGGGGGGGCTCCTCCCAGCCCCCCCCGCGCCCCGGGGACCCCCCCCCAAACCCCCGGCACCCCCCTCAGCCCCCCCATCACCCCTCAGCCGCTGGCACCCCTCTCCCGCCCGTTCTCCACCCCGTCCCCCCCTCGCGGAGATCCCCGAGCCCCCGGGGGTCCCTGAAGCGGCCGCTGCCCCCCGGGGACCCCGAGAGCCCCGCGCCCCCGGGCTGGGCGGGGGGTCGCGGCGGGTGCTGTTCGCCGACGCTTTGGGGCTGCCCCTGGCCCGGCTGCGGCAGTACCGGCCCTGGGACCCGCGGTGTGGGCGGGGGCGCCGCCGGGGGGGCGGGGGGAGGGGGCGCGGTAGAGAGCCGCCCCCCGGGATCTGGATGAGGCCTGGGAAGGGCAGGTAAGAGCTGGGGGCAGGGGGTGGGGGATTGCATGGGGGACCCCCAAAATGGGGTCAACCCCTCACTGCCCCCCCTACCCGCATGAGCCCCCCGAAATTGAGGGGGGTTGTGGCGCATGCCTGGGTTCACCCCCGGACCCCGCGGGCCCCGGATGTGGGTCACGTTTTGGGGGGTGCAGATGCTGCTCCCCCAGCCCTAATTTGGGGGGTGAGGGGGGAATGGGTCCTGTCCGGTGACCCCCCACACCCGTGTCCCCCCAAAGGCCACAGGAGGCAGAGGACGTGCCGCCCCCACCCCCCGAGCACAGCACAGGTAAGTATCGCTGCCCTAGAAAATTTGGGGGTGCACCCCAATTACTGGGGCACCCTCCAGTTTTGGGGATCCCCCCCAATTTTGGGGGGTGCCTCACCCCCTCTTTTCCTTCCCACAGAGCCTGACCCTGTCCCAACGCCTCCCCCAGATGCGGAGCAGCCCCCAGCACAGGTGAGACAACACCCTCTCCCTCCAAAAACGGGGTACCCCCCTCCCCCGAGGAAGGGGGTACCCCAAACCGTGCCCCCCGAGGATGGGGGTACCCCAAGCCGTGCCCCCCACCCCAACCCAGGGCGCCGAGGACGAGGCGGTGGCGCGGGAGCTGGAGCAGCTCTACCTGTCCCACCTGCGCCGGCTGCGGGGGGACCCGGGCGACAGCGACCCCCCCCCGAGAAACGGGGGTCCCCCCTTCCCCGAGCGAGCCCCCAACACCTCGCTGGCCAACGAGATGGCGCTGCGCTACGAGGGGGCAGGGGGCCGCTGCAGCCCCCCGGTGCTGCTGGGGCGGGGGGGGCCGCTGGAGGGGGCGCTGGTGGTGCCGGCGCGGCCCCCCCGCGGCAGGGGCGGCAGCCTGGGGGGCGCCCTGAGGGGCTGCGGGGTGGTGCTGGCCTTGGCCGTGCTGGTGCCCGTGGCCTGGGGGGGATGGGGGGTCCCACGGCCGCTGGCCCTGGGGCTTTACCTGGCGCTGGCCTGGCTCACGTGAAGTGGCGGGGGGGGGGATTGTCACCACCCGAAATTGTCACCTCCCAAATCGTCACAGCCCCCCCCCATTTCACCTTTGAAAAGCGTGGGACACCCCTAAATCAATCGGGGGAGGGGGGAGGCTGAGCTGCAGCGTGGGGCGATGGAAGGGCACCCCCAAATTAACCCCCCCCTCTCGGGGTGGGGGCACTGTCACTTTGTGGGACCCCCCCTCCCCACTCATGTGCACCCCACCCGGGTTTGGGGGCGCCCCTGTGTACATACAGCCATGGAACGACGGTGTCCCCGAGTTCTTGTCGTGGGGGGCGCTTTGGGGGGAAATTTGGGGGTGGGGGGGTCACAGGAGGGTTGTCTGTCTCAGTTTAGGGGTGGGGGCCGGGTCTGCCCCTCCCCACTCCTGCTGTCGCTGTCGCAGCCGTTTCCTGTCCCCGGGAAAGGTCCCAGCAAAGGTCACGGGGCCCGTGGGTGACAAACAGCCCCCCCAGGCCCCCTTCGGGTGACATCTCACGGGTGCCATGTCGTGACAGAGGGTCTGGGACCCCCGGGGAGCAGCCGGGGGGTCCTGAGTGTCCTGGGAGCAGCTGGAATGGGGGGTCCTGAGCCCCCTGGAAGAACGGGAGGGGTCCTAAATGTCCTGGGAGCAGATGGAGTGGGGGGTCTTGAGCCTCCGTAGAATAACTGGGGGGGAACTGAGTATTCAAGGAGCAGCTGGAGTGGGGGTCCTGAGCCCCCCTGGAGAGCTGGGAGGGTCCTGAGTGTCCACGGAGCAGCTGGAGTGGGGGGTCCTGATCTCCCTGGAAGAACTGGGGGGGGGGTCCTAAATGTCCTGGGAGCCGCTGGGAGGGTCTTGAGTATCCAAGGAGTGGCTGGGGTGGGAGGTCCTGACCTCCTTGGAAGAACTCGGGAGGGTCCTGAGCCCCTGGAGAACTCGGGGGTCCTGAGTATCCAAGGAGCAGTTGGGGTGGGGTCTTGAGCCCCCTTGAAGAAAATGGGGGGGTCCTGAATGAACTGGAAGCAGTTGGGGTGGGGGTCTTGAGCTCCCTTGAAGAACTGGGGGAGGGGTCCTGAGTATCCGAGGAGCAGTTGGGGTGGGGGTCCTGAGCCCCCTGGAAGAACTGGGGGGTCCTGAATGTCCAGGGAGCATTTGAGGTGGGGGTCTTGAGGCTCCTTGGAGAACTGGAGGGATCCTCAATGTCCTCGGAGCAGTTGGGGTGGGGGTCCTGAGACCCTGTAAAGAACTGAGAGGGTCCTAAATGTCTTGGAAGCAATTGGGGTGGGGGGTCCTGAGCCTCCGTGAGAATAACTGGGGGGGGTCCTGAATGTCCAGGGAGCATTTGGGGTGGGGGTCTTGAGACCCCGTAAAGAACTGAGGGGGTCCTAAATGTCCTGGAAGCAGCTGGAGTGGGGGTCTTGAGCCCCCCTGGAGAACTGGGGGGGTCCTGACTATCCAGGGAGCAGTTGGAGTGGGGGGTCTTGAGTCCCTTGAAGGACTGGGGGGTCCTGGAGCAGTTGGAGGGGGGTCCTGAATGTCCAGGGAGCATTTGAGGTGGGGGTCTTGAGGCTCCTTGGAGAACTGGAGGGATCCCTCAATGTTCTCAGAGCAGTTGGGGTGGGGGGTCCTGAGCCTCTGTAGAATAACTGGGGGGGTCCTGAATGTCCAGGGAGCAGTTGGGGTGGAGGTCTTGAGCCCCCCTGGAGAACTGGGGGTCCTGAGTATCCAAGGAGCAGTTGGGTTGGGGGTCCTGAGCCCCCTGGAAGAACTGGGGGGTCATAACTGTCCTGGGAGCAGATGGGGTGGGGGTCTTGGGCTTCCTTGGAGAACTAGGGGGGTCTTGAGAATCCAAGGAGCAGTTGGGGTGGGGTCTTGAGCCCCCTGAAAGAACTGGGGGAGGGGGGGGTCCTAAATGTCCAAGGGGCAGTTGGGGTGGGGATCTTGAGCCCCCCTGGAGAACTGGGGGTCCTGAGTATCCAAGGAGCAGCTGGGTAGGGGGTCTTCAGCTCCCTGGAAGAACTGGAGGGGTCATAAATGTCCATAGAGAAGCTGGAGGGGGGTCTTGAGCCCCCTAGGATGAAGCTGGGGTGGTCCTAAAGCCCCTTGGAGGCAGTTGGGGGGGTCTTGAGTGCCCAGGGAGCAGCCGGGGGGGTCCTGATCCTCCTGGAGGTGGCCGGGGGGGGTCCCCAGCCCCCAGTGAAGCTGCTGAGGGGGTTCTCAGTCCTCAGGGAGGCTCCTCCCCACCCTGGATCCAGCCAAAGGAGGGTCCTGTGCCCTCGGGTGACATTGGGGTGCTGCCAGCTCCTCAGGACTCACTGCGGGGGTGTCCTTGTGATTCAGGGGACACTTTTTGGGGGGACTCTCAGCTCCCTGGACTCACTCTATAGGATCCCAGTCCCTCAGGTGACATTGGGGTGCTCCCCGTTCCTCAGGACGCACTGCGGGGAGTGTCCCTGTGATTCAGGGGACACTTTTTGGGGGGACTCTCAGCTCCCTGGACTCACTCTATAGGATCCCAGTCCCTCAGGTGACATTGGGGTGCTCCCAGCTCCTCAGGACTCACTGCGGGGGGTGTCCCTGTGATTCAGGGGACACTTTTTGTGGGCGATTCTCAGCCCCCTGGACTCACTGTGTGGGGTCCCAGTCTCTCCGGTGACAGCGGGGGTGTCCCATCCTGCTCCCGCTGCAGCCCCTGAGCCCTCAGTGACAGTGACAGTGACAGTGACAATGACAGTGTGGGGGGGTCCCAGCCCGTCTGGAGTCACAGTGTGGGGGTGGTCCCGTCCCTCAGCCCCTCAGCTGACAGCAGGGTGGGGGCTGGGAGACACAGCTCTTCTGAAATCGCTATGGGAGGGTCCCAGTCCCTTTGGACTCACTGGTGTGGGAAATGCCGTCCCCTGTGGGGTTCTCCTCCGCTCAGCTCCTCAGGTGGCAGCAGCGGGGTGTGTCCCAGCCACAGCACTCGCTGTGGAGGTATCCCGTCATCTCCGGCTGTTCCGCTCTCACTATAGTCCTCAGTCGCTTGGGTGACATCCTGTGGGAGTCCCAGCCCCTCTGGAGTCACGGTGGGGGGCCTTGCCAGCCCCCACGGGCCCTCAGCCCCTCAGGTGACAGCGGGGGGAGAAAGGGAGAGGGCAGCGCCTCTGAAGTCACCGTGGGAGGGTCCCAGTCCCTCAGGTGATATGGGGGGAAATCCCAGCCCCTCAGGTGACATGGGGGGGGTCCCGGCCCCTCAGGTGATAGCGGGGAGCCCCAGCCCCTCTATACTCACTGAGGGGGGGGGATCCTGCCCGCCCCCGCGGTCCCTCAGCCCCTCAGGTAACATCATGGAGGGGCAGCCCTTCTGAAGTCACTGCAGGAGGGGTCCCAGTCCCTCAGGTGAGAGTGGAGCGGACCCCGTCCCCTGCGGGTGGGTCCCGCTGCCCCCGCGCCCCCTCAGCCCCTCATGGCGGGAGAGGGGCGGGGCCTCTCCCCTCACGGCGGGGCTCCCGCGCTTCCCGCACGTGCGCTCCTCGCGCTGCGCATGCGCGCGGCTCCCCCGCCCCGCCCACCAGGCGCCCCGAGCCCGCCAAAGCAGCGCTCGCCCATTGGCCGCTCCTTTCCCGCCCGCCCCGCCTGAGGGGCGTGGCCATGGCAACCGGCCAATGGGCAGCGCGCGAGTGACGAGCGGGTGGGCGGGTCTTCGGCGGCGGCGGCGGCGGCGCGCGCGCTTTTTCGGCCGCTGCTTCGGCCCTGGCGGGCGCCGGAGCCGCCGCCATGAGCGGGGCCCCGGCCGGCGGACCGGCCGTCCCCGGCCAAGCTCCGCCGCCTGGATGAACCCAGCGGGACGGGCCCTGCCGCCGCCACTAGCCGCGGGGAGACGGCGCGTTCCCCCACCCCCGCCGGAGGTCGTGGTGAGGGCCGCAGCGCGCGCGCGCGGGGCGACGGGTCCGGGCATGCGCGGGGCTGTGGCGGCGGCGGGGACGCGCGCGCGCCCCCTGGCGGCGGCTCGGAGATCGCGGCTTTGGGCGGAGATGGGCTGGAGACCCCCGAGGAGAGGCTGGAGACCCCCGGAGAGGAGCTGGAGACCCCCGAGGAGGGCTCGAGGGGGCCAAAGACCACCGGAGAGGTCATGGCCAGCCTGGAGAACACCGAGGAGACCAAGGGGAGCCTGGAGACCACCATGACCCACTGCTTGGAGCAAGAAAAAGGGGGGCTGGAGACCACCGGAGAGGTGACAAAGGGCGTGGAGACCACCAGAGAGACAGCAGGGAGCGTGGAGACCACCAAGGGGAGCCTCGAGACCATCAGCAGATGCAAAGGAAGCCTGGAGAGCACAAGTAGTGACTGCTCGGAGCAGGAAAAAGGAGGTTCAGAGACCCCCAGAGAGGTCACAGGGGGGATGGAGAGCAGCAGAGAGGCCGCGGGGGAGCTGGAAATTGCTGCCACGCACTCCTTGGAGCAGAACAAGGCTGTCCTGGAGAGTCCTGTGGAGTCCAAGGGCAGCCTGGAGAGCAGCAGGGAGCGCCCGGGGAGCCTGGGCAGCAGCGACGGGCGCAGAGGGAGCCTGGAGACGGCCGTGACCCGCTGCCTGGAGCAGGGCAGGAGGAGCCAGGGGAGCCCGGAGAGCAGCGCCAAGGTGCTGGGCAGCCTGGAGAGCGACGCTGCGGCCGCTGGGGAGCTGAAAAGCGCCAGCAGGCGCAAGGCAAAGATCCCTGCGAGGCCCAGGCCCGGCGTGGAGCCCGGCGGCACCCCGTGCTTGGAGCCGGAGAGGAGCAGCACGGGCGTCTCGGCGCGTCTGGAGGACACAGGTAGCCCGGATTGCACCATCAGCGGCCACGGGAAGCAGGACAGAGAGCGGCGAGGCGGCGTGGAGGCCGAGGGGGGCCCGGAGCCCACCCCCACCGCCTGCGTGGGGCAGAGCCGCGGCGGCCCCGGGCTGCCAGAGCCGCCGGGGGTCCCGGAGCCCGCGGGGGTCCCGCCGCCCAAGGAGCAGCCGGCCGAGGAGAGCGCGGTGATCTCCCTGGACGAGGAGGAGGAGGAGGAGGAGGAGGAGGAGCGGGACGAAGGTCCGGCGCGGTACCTGGCGGCGCTGGAGGCCGTGCAGCTGGAGCTGGAGGCCGTGGAGGAGGAGGCGGCTCGGGCCTTTCGCCGCCTGCGCGCCCGGTTCTGCCTGCGGCGGCGGCCGCACCTGCAGCGCCGCAACCGCCTGATCCAGCACATCCCCGGCTTCTGGGTCACGGCTGTATCCGGGCTGAGCTGGGCTGGGGGCTGCGGCACCCCGAGAGCCAGCTCTTCATTCGGGGTGGGGGTTTATGGAACCCCGAGAGCCAGCTCTTCATTCGGGGCGGGGGGTTTATGGAACCCTGAGAGCCAGCTCTTCATTTGGGGTGGGGGGCTATGGGACCCCCGAGAGCCAGCTCTTCATTTGGGGCGAGGGGGCTACGGCACCCCGAGAGCCAGCTCTTCATTTGGGGTGGGGGTTTATGGAACCCCGAGAGCCAGCTTCTTCATTTGGGGGCGGGGGCTATGGCACCCTGAGAGCCAGCTCTTCATTTGGGGCGGGGTTATGGCACCCCGAGAGCCAGCTCTTCATTCGGGCGGGGGGCTATGGGACCCCGAGAGCCAGCTCTTCATTTGGGGCGGGGGCTATGGGAACCTGAGAGCCAGCTCTTCATTTGGGGGCGGGGCTACGGCACCCCGAGAGCCAGCTCTTCATTCGATGGGGGCTACGGCACCCCGAGAGCCAGCTCTTCATTCGGGCGGGGGGTTATGGGAACCTGAGATCCCTCTTTAAATTTTGGGGTGGGGGGGGGGCTATGGCACCCTGAGAGCCAGCTCTTCATTTGGGGGCGGGCTATGGGACCCCGAGAGCCAGCTCTTCATTCGGGCGGGGGGCTATGGCACCCTGAGAGCCAGCTTTTCATTCAAGTGGGGGTTATGGGAACCTGAGATCCCTCTTTAAATTTGGGGTGGGGGTTTATGGGACCCCCCAGATCCATCATTTGGGGTGGGGAGGCGTTATGGGATCCCTCAGATCCATGTTTTCATTTGGGGTGGGGGTTTTGGGACCCCTCAGATCCATCATTTGGGGGTGGGGGGTTGTGGGAACGTGAGATTCCCTCTTTTCATTTGGGTGGGGGTTTTTGGGATCCTCCAGATCCATCATTTGGGGTGGGGGTTTTTGGGACCCCCCTCAGATCCCTGTTTCCATTTGGGGTGGGGGTTTTTGGGACCCCCCTCAGATCCATGTTTCCATTTGAGGTGGGGGTTTTTGGGACCCCCCTCAGATCCCTGTTTCCATTTGGGATGGGGGTTTTTGGGACCCCCCTCAGATCCCTCTTTCCATTTGGGGTGGGGGTTTTGGGACCCTCTTTTCCTTGACTCCCCCCCAGTTCCTGAACCACCCGCAGCTCTCGGCCATGATCAGCGACCCATGACGAGGGACAGCTGAGCTACATGACGAGCCTGCAGGTGCCCGGGGGGGCTTGGGGGGCGGTTTGGGGGGCGGTTTGGGGTCGCGTGACCCCCCCGAGGTGACACACCTGCCCCCCAGGTGGAGGAGTTCGGCCAGAGCCGCCCCGGGTGCCGCATCCGCTTCTTCTTCAGCGTCAACCCCTATTTCCAGAACGACGTGGTGGCCAAGGAGTTCGTGCGCGGCCCCTCGGGTGGGTCCCCTTCTGCAGCCCCAGGGGGGGTCTGGGGGGCTCCAGAGTGACCCCCCCCATGCTGCCCCTCCCCCCAGGTCACCTGGTGTCCCACTCGACCCCCATCCGCTGGTGGCAGGGGCAGGACCCCCGGGGCCGGCCCCACAAGGGGCCCCCGGCCCCCCGCAGCTTCTTCGCCTGGTTCGGGGACCACAGCTTCCCTGCGGGGGACCGCGTGGCTGAGGTGAGCCCAGTGACCTCCCAGTGCTCCCAGTAACCTCCCAGTAACAACCTCAGTGCTCCCAATAACCTCCCAGTGCTCCCAGTAACACCTCCCAGTGCTCCCAGTAACCTCGTTCAGGGACCACAGCTTCCCTGCGGGGGACCGCGTGGCTGAGGTGAGCCCAGTGACCTCCCAGTGCTCCCAGTAACCTCCCAGTGCTCCCAGTAACAACCTCAGTGCTCCCAGTAACCTCCCAGTGCTCCCAGTAACACCCACAGGGCTCCCAGTAACCTCCCAGTGCTCCCAGTAACACCTCCCAGTGCTCCCAGTAACACCCAGAGCTTCCAGTAACGCCCCCAGTGCTCCCAGTAACCTCCCAGTGCTCCCAGTAACAACCTCAGTGCTCCCAGTAACCTCCCAGTGCTCCCAGTAACACCCCCAGAGCTCCCCATAACAACCTCAGTGCTCCCAGTAACAGCCACAGTGCTCCCAGTAACCTTGTTCAGGGACCACAGCTTCCCTGCGGGGGACCGCGTGGCTGAGGTGAGCCCAGTGACCTCCCAGTGCTCCCAGTAACCTCCCAGTGCTCCCAGTAACACCTCCCAGTGCTCCCAGTAACCTCCCAGTGCTCCCAGTAACCTCCTAGTGCTCCCAGTAACACCCAGAGAGCTTCCAGTAACGCCTCCAGTGCTCCAGTAACACCCCCAGAGCTCCCAGTAACGCCCACAGTGTTCCCAGTAACACCTCCCAGTGCTCTCAGTAACACTCCCAGTGCTCCCAGTAACACTCCCAGTGCTCCCAGTAACAGCTCCCAGTAACCTCCCAGTGCTCCCAGTAGCAGCTCCCAGTGCTCCCAGTCCCCCCCTGAGCTCCCCTTCTCCCCCCAGATCATCAAGGAGGAGCTTTGGCCCAACCCTCTCCAGTTCTACCTGCTGGGGGAGGGGGCTGAGGGCCCCCCCGACAGGTGAGCTGCACCCCGGGGGGGCTGGGGGCACCCTGGGGGTTTGGGGGGGCCCAGGGGCGGGACCCCCAACCCCCCACGAACGCCCCCTCCCCCCAGTGAGGGCGAGGACTGCGTGGTGATCCTGGACGATGACGAGGACGTGCAGGAGATCCCGGACGATGGGGACGGTGAGTGACCGACCCCCCGCCCCTGGGGGCACCCCAAAACTGCTCACCTGAGCAGATGGGGGGGCTGGGACCCCTGAACCCTAAAATCCCCCTTCAGAACCCCCAAAATCTCACCCCTAAACCCAAAATCCACCCCCCTGAACCCCCAAAAATCCCCCCCGAGCCCCCAAAATCCACCCCTGAACCCTAAAATCCCCTTCAGAACCCCAAAATACCACCCTCAGAACCCCAAAATCCTAGCCACCTGAACCCCAAAATCCACCCGCTGAACCCCAAAATTCCCCCTCAGAACCCCAAAATTCCACCCTGAACCCCAAAATCCCACCCCCCAAAAATCCCCCTCAGAATCCCAAAATCCACCCCTGAACCCTAAAATCCCACCTTGAACACCAAAATCCCACCTTGAACCCCAAAATCCCTCCCCCTGAGCCCCCAAAATCCACCCCCTGAACCCTAAAATCCCCTTCAGAACCCCCAAAATCCACCCCCTGAACCCCCAAAATCCACCCCTGAACCCTAAAAATCCCCGCTCAGAACCCCCAAAATCCACCCCTGAACCCCAAAATCCCCCTCAGAACCCCAAAATCCACCCCCTGAACACCCAAAATCCCACCCTGAACCCCCAAAAATTTACCCCCTGAACCCTAAAATCCCCCTCAGAACCCCAAAATCCACCCCCTGAACACCCCAAAATCCCACCCTGAACCCCCAAAATTTACCCCCTGAACCCCTAAAATCCCCCTCAGAACCCCAAAATCCACCCCTGAACCCTCCCCAAAAATCCACCTCCTGAACCCCAAAAATCCCCCTCAGAACCCCAAAATCCCCCCCTTCAGAATCCCAAAATTTACCCCCCTGGACCCCCAAAAATCCCCCCTCAGAACCCCCAAAATCCACCCCTGAACCCCCAAAATCCCCTGAACCCCCAAAATCCCACCCCTGAACCCCAAAATCCACCCCTGAACCCCAAACCCCCCCCTGAACCCTAAAATTTACCCCCTGAACCCCAAAATCCCCCCCTCAGAACCCCCAAAAATCCACCCCCTGAACCCCAAAAATCCCCCTGAACCCCCAAAAATCTCCCCTCAGAACCCCTGAAAATCCCCCCTCAGAACCCCTCCCAAACTGGCCCCTGAACCCTAAAATCCCCCCCTGAACCCCAAAATCCCCCCTCAGAACCCCCAAAATCCCACCCTCGAACTCCCAAAATCCCACCCTGAACCCTAAAATCCACCCCCTGAGCCCCCAAAAATCCTCCCTGAACCCCAAAATGCCCCCTCAGAACCCCCAAAATTCCACCTTGAACCCCCAAAATCCCACCCTGAACCCCAAAATCCCCCCTGAACCCCAAAATCTCCCCTCAGAACCCCCAAAATCCATCCCCTGAACCCCCAAATCCCCCCCTCAGAACCCCCAAAAATCCCCCCTCAGAACCCCAAAACCACCCCTGAACCCTGTAAATTCCCCCTTGAACCCCAAAGAAATCCCACCCTGAACCCCCAAAATCCACCCCTGAACCCCCCAAAATCCCCCCTGAACCCCCAAAATCCACCCCCCTGAACCCCAAAAATCCCCCCCTGAGCCCCCCAAAATCCCCCCTCAGAACCCCAAAATCCACCCCCTGAACCCTAAAATCCCTTCAGAACCCTCAAAATCCCACCCCCCAAATCCCCCTCAGAACCCCAAAATCCACCCCCCGAACCCCAAAATCCCACCCCTGAACCCCACAAAATCCACCCCTGAACCCCAAAATCCCCCCCCCTGAACCCCCAAATCCACCCCTGAACCCCAAAAATCCCCCCCCTGAGCCCCAAAATCCCCCTCAGAACCCCTCAAACCTGCCCCTGAACCCTAAAATCCCCTCTTGAACCCCAAAATCCCACCCTTGAACCCCAAAATCCCCCCTCAGAACCCCAAAATCCCACCCTGAACCCCAAAATCCCACCCTGAACCCCAAAAATCCACCCCTGAGCCCCAAAATCCTCCCTGAACCCCAAAATGCCCCCTCAGAACCCCCAAAATTCCACCTTGAACCCCCAAAAATCCCACCCTGAACCCTAAAATCCCCTTCAGAACCCCAAAATCCCCCCTCAGAACCCCAAAATCCACCCTTCCATGAACCCCAAAATCCACCCCCTGAACCCCAAAATCCCCCCTGAACCCCAAAATCCCCCCGAGTCCTCTTGGAAGGGCGTAGAGGGCTGATTTTTGTGTCCCCCCTCCCCTGCAGGCAGTGGCGGGAAGAGATCCCGACTGAGGAGCTCTCTGACCCCCCGTGGCTGGAAAGACCCCAGCGGGGTAGAATCTAATTTGGGGGGATTTGGGGTGCTGCACATCTCTGCCCCCCCCAGCATTGCGAGTAATGGGGGCTGGGGCTCTAACACAGCTCAGGGTGTTCAAGGCCCTTTTCACCCCCTCTTTCCCCCAACCCTTCATGACCCCCCCCCTCCTCAGACCCCCAATTTCCCCTTGTGCTCCATCACCTGTAGGTGTCCCCTAAACCCCTCCCCCCACCACACACAGGGGAGAAACACAACCATTTCCTGACCATTTTTGTACATTTTGGGTTAAAAACTTGTAAAATTTTCTTTTTATATCTAAAAATATGTGCTAATAAAGAGAAAGTTTTAACTAGATTCAAGTGGAGAACCCTTTTGAACCCTGAGGGGAGTTCTGGGGTGATTTTACTGCCCTGGGGTCATTCCTCCTCCCTCAGCTGCTGTTAGTGAGGGGCTCCCCTGGCCCTCGCTCCACGCATTCCCCTCACTTCCAGCCCCTGTCCCAGGGCTCCCTCCTCATTTCCCAGTCCGCTTCACGGTGCCCTTCTCATTTCAGTCCCGGTCCCAGGCTGCCCCTCCTCATTTCCACAGTCCGGTCCCAGTGCTCCTCCCCCCAGTCCGGGTCCCGTGCCCTCCTCATTTCCAGTCTGGGTCCCAGTGCCCCTCCCTCCTTTACAGTCCATTCCCATGCTCCCTGCTATCTTCCAGTCCGTCCCAGTGCTCTCCCCATTTCTCAGTCCTCATCCCCAGTGCCTCCCTCCTCCTCATTTCCATTCCAGTCCCAGTGCTCCTCCTCGCTTTCCAGTCTGGTCCCAGTGCCTCCTCCCTCATTTCCATTCCCGTGTCCCAGTGCCCCCTCATCTCCAGTCTGGTCCCAGTGACCCCACCTCATTTCCAGTCCAGTCCCAGTGCCTCCCTCCTCATTTCCAGTCCAGTCCCAGTGACCCCACTCATTTCCAGTCCGGTCCCAGTGCTCCTCCCCATTTCCCCAGTCCGGGTCCCAGTGCCCCTCCTCCTTGCTGCAGTCCATTCCTCATGCCCCTGCCACTTCCAGTCCGTCCCAGTGCCCCCTCCCCATTTCCAGTCCGGATCCCAGTGCTCCTCCTCATTTCCATTCCAGTCCCAGTGCCCTCCCTCATTTCCAGTCTGGTCCCAGTGCCTCCTCCTCATTTCCAGTCTGGTCCCAGTGCCTCCTCCTCATTTCCATTCCCAGTCCCAGTGCCCTCCTCATTTCCAGTCTGGTCCCAGTGCCCTCCTCATTTCCAGTCCTTTTCCCCGTGCCCCTCCTCATTTCCAGTCCGTTCACGGTGCCCCCACCTCATTTCCAGTCTGGTCCCGGTGCCCTCCTCATTTCCAGTCCGGTCGCAGAGCCTCCCTCCCTCATTTCCAGTCCAGTCCCAGTGCCCCTCCTCATTTCCAGTCTGGTCCCAGTGCCCCCCACCCCATTTCCAGTCTCGTTCCCAGTGCCGCCGCTGGGCTCCAGCTCCTCCTCCCAGCCCGCTCCAGCGGCTCCTCGAGCTCCACACCCCTGGAACCCGAACCGCAGCAGCACCTGATCGGCGGCGGGGGGAAGCGCCCGGCTCCGCCTCCGGTCCTGGTGCCGGTTCCAGTCCCGGCCCCAGTTCCAGTCCCAGTCTCGGTCCCAGTTCCAGTCCTGTTATTCCAGTCACAGCGCCGGGCCTCGGTCTCCAGTCCTGGTGCCGGTCCCGCTTCCAGTCCCGGTCCGAGTCCCACCTTCCAGTCCCGGTTCCTGTCCCAGTCCCGGTTCCCAGTCTTCGGTCCTGGATCCCGGTTCCAGCCCCAGTCCCAGCTGCTGTAGCGTTCCAGTCTCGGTCCCAGTTCCAGTCTCGGGTCCCGGTTCGAGTCCCACCCAGTCCCGGTTCCACCCTCGGTCCCGATCCCGGTTCCAGCCTCCAGTCCCGTGCCAGTGATTCCCCAGTCTCCGGGTCCCAGTTCCAGTCCCGATCCTGGTTCCAGCCCCAGTCCCAGCTGGTTCCAGTCTCGGTCCCGGTCTGCGTCTCAATCCTGGCCTCGGCTCCGAGTCCCGGTCCTGGTCTCCAGTCCCAGTCCGAGCTCCCGGTTCCAGTCCCGGTCTCGGTCCCGCCCCAGCACCGCCCGCTTTCCTCCCTCAAGTGCTCTGCAAGGCGGCGCCACAGCTGCCCCCACCAATCAAGGCAAGCGGCTCGGAGCTGCGCCCCACCAACCCAGAGGTGAGGGGACACCATAAGCCCCGCCCCCATACGTCAGTCCCGTCCAACGGGGCGTGGCTAACAAGAACCTGCACCGCGTCGTTGCGGGGGGGCAGATCCCAGATCCCCAAAAATTCTCTGAGCCCCAAGCCAGCTCACACTCAGACACGGCACGGGCTGGAGGCAGCTGCTTTGCCCCCGGCGGGGGTCCGTGATTTTGGGGAGGGGTCTCTGGGCGGGTCGGACGTCCTCGAGCTGTCCTGACGTCGGTGTTTCGGTGGGTTCGCTGACCTCGCTGACGTCTTTGTTGTCGCCCCGCCGTCCTCGTGGTGGGCGGGGTCAGTGGCGGCGGTGGGGTGTGTGGGGTCCCCCTGAGTCGTAGACCCTATCTCCGGGGGTCTGCTGGGAGTGGGGGGGGCGGCCCTGCTCTTCTGCTCCACCTGCTTCCGCAGCTGGGGGCGGCAGGGAAGGGGTTAAGCGGGGCCTGGGGGGGTTTGGGGTCCCGGGGTGGGTGGAAGGTTTGGGGTCCCGTGGGGGTGTGGAGTCTCCTCAGGAAGTTTTGGGGTCCCGGGGGGTCCCAGGAGGTTTTGGGGTCCTAAGTGGGTCCCAGGAGGTTTTGGGGTCCTATGTGGTCCCATGAAGTTTTGGGGGTCGTGGGGAGTGGGTTTGGGGGTTCCCTGTGCAGTTTTTGAGGACCGGGGGGTTTCAGGGTTTTTGGGGTCTCAGGAGTTTTTGGGGGTCAGGGGGAGTTCTAGGGTTTTGGGGTTCTCATCGGTTTTGGGGGGTCCCAGGGGACTTCCCCTAGAGTTTTTGGGGTCCACCCTGTGTTTTGGGAGTCCCGGGGGTCCCAGCAGCTTTTGGGGTTCCCATCATTTTTGGTGGTCCTGGGGGTTTCCAGCAGGTTTTGGGGTTCCCAGCAGTTTTGGGTGTCCGGGTGGGGGTCCCATCGTTTTTGGGGTCCCCATTAGTTTTGGGGGTGCAGGGGAGTCCCAGCAGGTTTTTGGGGGTCCCCACTGGCTTTGGGGATCCCGGGGTTCCTGCAGTTTTTGGGTTCCCATCAGTTTTTGGGGGTCCCGGGGTTCCTAGCAGGTTTTGGGGTCCCATCAGTTTTTGGGGGTCCTGGGTGCCTGGTTTTTGGGGTCCCCAGCAGGGTTTCCTTTGGGTTCCCAGTTTTGGGGGTCCCGGGAGGGGTGCTCCATCAGTTTTGGGTTCCCATCAGTTTTTGGGGTCCTGTGGTGAGGGTCCCAGCAGTTTTTGGGGTCCCCATCAGTTTTGGGGGTCCGGGGTGTCCCAGCAGGTTTTTGGGGGTCCTGTGGGGTCCCATCGGTTTTTTGGGGGTTCCCAGCAGTTTTGGGTTCCCATCAGTTTTGAGGGTCCCGTGGAGAGGGGTCTCAGTAGCTTTGGGGGTCCCCAGCAGCTTTTTGGCTCCCATCAGTTTTTCTGGGGTCCCGGGGGTCTTGTGAAGGTTTTTGGGGTCCCCATCAGTTTTTGGGGTTCTATCAGTTTTTGGGGTCCTGAGGGGGGAGTCCCATCAGTTTTTGGGGTCCCCTATCAGTTTCTTTTTGGGGGTTCCCATCAGTTTTTGGGGGTCC